>SSNQ01034114.1:156637-174137 GCA_006942095.1 Nothobranchius kuhntae | reverse complement strand
ACCTGTAATTCAGTTCAATTCAGTTTATTTATAAAGCTCCAAGTCAGGACCAGGACCTGCACACAGTAACTAGTACAGGTCAGCTCATTAAGCCAGTCACTAACAAGTTTCCTATATAAGGAACCCAGCAGGTCGCATCGAGTCACTGACTAGTGTCAGAGTCTTTACAGCAATCCTCATACTAAGCAAGCATGCAGCGACAGTGGAGAGGAAAACTCCCTTTTAGCCGTGGCGCTGTGCCACGCCTGAGCCTACGTAGGGGCAACACTGTAAATACGCCATCGTGGACTGGATCCACGCGTGTGATGGTGGCGGTACCACAGAACAGCACCCTGCGGTGTCCTGCTGGGGAATTACGTTGCAACACTCCCCAGATGACGGAAAAGTCCAAGAGCGTCTCTGTCAGTAGGTGTGCGTCTCTCCCTTCAGGAGCAGTTTCAGACTACACGGCGCAACTGCAAGAAACAAACTTTAACCACGGCATTAATCTGTGGAACAACCAGAAGATCTGCGTCCAGTTTGACCCCCAGGCTGGTCACATGTGAGAACGGAAGGTGCTCAGAAGAAGAAAAAGAAGGAAGTGCCTATGAAGATACAAAGCGTGAGGCACTTTTCAGGGGGCTGACGTGTGTCACCTGGTTTGATGGACAAGAGCCTGCCAGGCTGGAAACAGCACACCAGAGAAGCCACACAGAGATTTAAAATGGTGCTGCTGGGTTACAAGGGAGCTAACTGACTCTGCCAGCAGATGCAGCTTCTCTGTCTTCCAGGAGGCGCTGATGACCTGCAGGGTGGTCTAGTTCACTGTCACAGCTAGCTGGAGGGAACACTGGTGATGGCGGTCAGAGAACTGCACACTTGCACATGTCAGAAAGCCAGGACAGGCTGTTGTCCAACAAGCAGACCCCTGGCTCCAGCACTGGTATCGAGACATGTTCCAGAGGGGGAACGGGAAGGAAACCCTGACCTGGGAAAACTCCTGCACCAGTGATCAGAGCACAGGTGGAGGCCAGCGCTTCGGTTTGGCACCTTCACTCGTCATATACTCACTGGCGGTTGGAAACTGAGGCTATATCAGGTCGGGGTGGCAGACCTGGGTAGCACCAAACCACCAGATCATTTAATTGTGGCGAGGCAGGCTTCAGGGTGGTGAGACCCATGGCTCGCTGCCCCCTTAATCAGGCCAGCCAGCTCTAGGAGGAGAGCACAAAAACTGGAAAGTGAGTTGGGGCTGTCCACAGGAAGCCACCGGCAGAGGCACACATGTGCTGCTGCCGTTGGCAGCTCAGAGGCTTCAGTGGGACTACTGCTACTAGCATAGTTATAAACATGACCTGGGCGAGGGCGGGATCCTCTCATTTCCAGTCGCCATCAAAAGGGCTGCGATTTGTCCCGCAAGTAATCAGCTGGATGCTAAGAACCAAGATGGTGCTAGACTGCTCTCAGCCTGGAACCAGTTTAACCATCTCAGCCTAAAAATGAGTTCTGATAAAAGGACGAACAACCAAGTCCTTCAGGGGTACTTCAGAGCTAAAAAACGCTCATGAAATACATATGTGGAGTAACCAGGTAGGCAGGTTTTAATGTTGCACATCTGCAACGCCTGCCTCCAGAGGGTTAGACTAGTAAAGTCAACAGGTGAGCGTTTACCTGAGGCAGGACTGTGACTCCTGGTCCAATAAGCCGGTGCAGAGTGCCAACCTGAGGTACCGTGATGGGCACGGCAGTGAGGGTTCCTAGCATCTGAAACACAGAAACCAGCCCTTTGAGTGCTGTGGACTGTTGCTTCAATCAATCAATCAATGAAATTTTACTTGTATAGTGCCTTCCACAACCTAACTGAAGCCCAAGGTGCTGAACATGGACCTTCTAAGAATTCAAATAGCATAAGTACAATAAATGGAAGTAAGAGCTTTAAAAGTGACACAAACAAAAACGAATAAAAAAAGAAGTACGTGTCAACGATCATGTTGGGGGAGAGCTAACAAGTCATATTGGGTTTTCAAGTGGGACACCTAAGGAGATAGAGCCAGCTTTACTGCCAGAGGGAGCCTGTTCCAAAGGGCTGGTGCAATGACTGAGAAGGGCCGGTCCCCCCTCAACCTCAGTTTAAACCGTGGGATGTGCAGCAACTCCTGCCCAGCAGAGTGAAGGGCCCAAGGGTGGACACACCTGTGTAGTAATGCTGACAGATATGGCCGAGCACTGCCCTGCAAAGCCCTGTACACATACAGAACCATCTTAAATCCCACCCAATAATACCCCGAGAGCCAGTGCAGCGAAGCTAGCACGGGGTAATGTGATCTCTCCTTCCAGTCCCAGTCAGGAAACTAGATGGAGCGGTGTAATTACAGCCTGACTCAGTCCAGCATAAAATGATATGCAATAACTGAGATGGCACATGATAAAAGCAAGAAAACTGCAAAACTGTCTGCTAACGGGCTCTCGACACCAGGGATTTATTTGATTTAGGTACATCGGGTTCTGGGTCACACACATACATATATATTTATACATATATATATATATATATATATATATATATTTATACATATATATATATATATATATATATATATATATATATATATATATATATATATATATATATATATATATATATATATAAAAGACGGGACTCTACCAATGATTGTTTTGTACATGAACTGATGTAACATCCTGCAGGAATGGAGTGAAGGCCAGGTAACGAGTGAGTACAGATCACAATGATGAGTAGTGAAAGGAGCACCAGCGACCAATTGGGCTGCTGAGTGATAAATCAGGTTTCCTACAGGTTTCATCGAGTTAAATTCAAGACTTTTTAAGACCTTTTCAATAACACTTGTATGAAAAATTAAAACCTATTTCACAGCCCTACCAGCAAAAAAAAAATCATTGAATTTGTGTTGACATAGTTATCTTTTTTATTATATTTTGCCAAAAGACTCAGTAGAGAACAGTAGCAGAGCGGTTTGAGCTTTTACAGAAAGGGTTGCTATGGTAACCTAAAATATAACAGCGTCAGTAGGGCTGGATACCAGTACATATCTCTGATACTACTACTTTAACGATAGTGGTGCCTTAAGGAACAAGATACCCCCTACCAGAGTCTTACTCCACTCCCACTTCCTCTTTTGAAAAATAAATCAAATGCTGTTGCCTGGCAGACCGAGAGGGTAGAGCCGCTAACAAACACACACACAGACTCACAACAACATTGTGACATCATAATGTACCAGCTGACATCATAGTGTACCTCTTAGCCAACAGCGATAGCATATTTCAAATCAAATGAAGTGCAGAGTTTTTACCTGAAGATGGCGCAAGACTGACAGTTTTAAGCAGAATCTTTAAATTTGAACTAAGATGCACTAAAGTGCTAAATTATTGACTACACATGTCTACAGCACAATTAGACACTCATTTATATTGTTTATCAGCAAACAAATTTGATTTTGGAGTGACTTGCTCTTTAGACACTTTTGTTTATCTATATTTTTATTTAAGAGAGGATAATAAACTACATAAAAGTTTTCTTCTTATTGTTTATTATTTTATTATATTTATATAGTAAGACAAAGGAAATGATGATTGACTTCCAGAGAAATACTCCTCCTCACTCACCAGTAAACATCCAGGGAGCAGACATTAAGGTAGTGGATAGCTTTAAAGAGCAAGTCACCCCCAAATCACATTTTTTTTGCTGATAAACTATATAAAGGAGTGTCTAATCATGCTACAGACATGTGTAGTTAATAATTTGGCAGTTCAGTGCATCTTGGTTAAAATTCAAATATTCTGCCTAAAACTGTCGGTGTTGCGCCGTCGTCAGGGAAAAATTCTGCACTGTATTTGAATTTAAATCTGCCACCGCTATTGGCTAAGAGGTATGCTATGATGTCATCTGGTAGATTATGATGTCATAATGCCATTGTGAGCCTGTGTGTGTGTGTATTTGTTAGCGGCTCCGCCCTCTCGGTCTGCCAAGCAACCGCATTTGTTGCATTTTTCAAACATGAAGTGGGAGTGAAGTAAGTTTATTGTAGGGGTTGACTTGCTCTTTAAGTACCTGGGTGTTCACCTCAACAGCAAACTGAACTGGTCCAACAACACAGATGTTGTATAAGAAGGACCAAGGCCGCCTCCACCTCCTGAGGAGACTGAGGTGCTTCAGAGTTAATTCAGCTGCTAAACTCCTTCTATCACTCTGTGGGTGGCTCTGTTATGCACTCTGCTGGTCTGTTGGGGTGCAGGCAGCTCTGACCAACACAGGAAGAGACTGAACAAGCTAGTTCACAAAGCTAGCTCGGTTCTGAGCTGCCTACTGGATTCAGTGGAGGAGACGTGTGAAAGGAGTGTAGCGTTAGGAAGTATAATGGTCTGCCTTAACAGCTGCCCCTTCACACAGTAACACCGCCAAGGTCGGACGCTTGGTTCAGTATGTTTACATTCCAGGAGAAGAGACAGAAGAACAAAAGAAGAACGCTTTTGATGGAGTAATCAAAGCATTTGTTGATCATTAATAATCAGGTGAATGATCTGTGAAATAAAGATGTCATGAGTTATGTGTTTAAATGAATAAACAGGGCTGCATCAGTCACACTGATATGCATTACCATGGAAACGCATGAAACATTGTTTTCAACCAATCAGAACTTTCGCCTGTGGTAGGGCAGAATCTGGTTTGTTTATGAAAGTAGTCCAATCCGGTTACTAAGATTCATAAACAACTGGGAGATATAAAAAGAAGGCAACGCCATTTTAAGTCAGTTCCACGTTACGTTCTACTTCCAGCAGTTACGGATTAAACTCAGCTCCAGGACATCCGAGTTCCTAAGGATTTCCATCGTCATCATTAAGAAGTTCAGACTGGCCAGATGTACTTCCTACTTTGAGCTGAAATCTGTCAAGCTTGAGATTTTCCGTCGTTTATACCGACGAGACTACGTTCCTTCAAAATAAGAGTGAACTTGCTGACGCCTGCCGATGCTACCTGAGTCGACCCTTCAGACGGGCGTTGTTTGCTGTGACCGCTGTTTCAACCAGCTCCAGTATCGCTGAAGCTCCGAGACCTGGCAATTCCTGATCTACACGGGAGACTCCATCTAAGGTACGGCAATATGGCGGCTCATGTCATCAGCTTCTGAAGCCTCGTGGTAGCCTAGTCATAACAAACCAGACTCGCTACTCAGCCTAGAGATTCTGAACAAACACACACACACACACACACACACACACACCCGAACCATCTACATCCATGTGCATCCATCATTGAGATAGTCCTGGTAGATTGTAAGAATTTATAATTATAGAAATTAAAGATTCTTAAACAATCCCAACTCTCTCTCTTTCTTGTCTCTCAGTCAATACAAAGTGTTTAAGTAAACTCCCTGATGATAAAAACAGCCTCTTCTGATTGATTACTTAGATTGTATAAATATACAAAATCAGGTAATTAAATTATCTAATTACAGTATATAAATATACAAACTTCAAATCACAACAGGAGGATGCTGGGGAAGATGACCTCCATCTTAAAAAGCCCCTCCCACCCACTGCATCCCACTGTGGAGACCATGGACAGCTCCTCCAGAGGCAGACTGAGACATTCCAGATGTAAAACAGAACACTACCGTAGGTCCTTCATCCCCTCCTCAGTAAGAGTGTAGAACTCCTCAGTTTAACTGGTACTGGCATTATCCTGGTACACAATAGTACCAATGCAATACTCTGTATGTGTTCAATAACAGATTTACATAGTTTGTCCCTGTCTCTTGCAGTATGCTGCATAGTGTTGGAACCAGGGTCCGAAATTAAATTTTTTACTCACCGGCCAAGTTGGCTGGTAGATGATGAAAATCTACCGGCCAAGCATATTTTTTACCGGCCAAAATTCTAAATGATTTAGATCTACCTAAAGCATGTTATTCTATATTATGTTTATTCCAAACAGAGTGACAAAATAATTAAAACATCAATTAATAAGGAAAACAACTCTTTTGTCATTTTTACTATTTATTTATTTATTTTTAGAGATGTTTTTATGAACTCTTTCATTGAAATCTAGTCAGACTCCTTGTTTTCTCTGTCCATGAAGTCTGGCCTCCTGCTTCTGACACCGTCTTTGTGCCAAAGCATTACAGCCTCATTTGGGTCATAGTCCTTGATCTCTGGAGAACACAGCTTCACCATGAGAATATCTGAAAGTGTGTCAGGGCTAGGGTTGTCACGGTAACTGGTGTAGCAGTAAACCCCGGTAAAAAAAAGTAGACAATAATAATAACCGTCTTGTTTTAAAAATATATAAATTATCTCGGTGGATTACCGTGGCTGCGGTGTAGGTGCGGTGACCCTTACCAGCCACCGTATCATCTGGAAGTTGCCGGCGGCACATGCGCACTTTGTTGTTTACGACCAAAACTTTCTTTAAGCTAAAGCTGAAATAATGGCCAGAGGAGACGGCACTCGGGACATTTATTATCCCTCAAAGAAGACAAAGTCAGAAGTATGGGCATTTTTTGGATGTTTGAAGAATGCCGAGGGACAGTTGTCTGTGAAAGGCAGCAACGCTACGTGGCCATCATAATGTAGCCATTGTCTCATGACTCCGCCATCTCCGGTTCGCCACTTTTCACAAAATCTTCTGGTTGCCACTGGTCCTGGTGGTTTTTCTTCCAGTTCGACGAGTTTTCATTTGGAAGGCTGGCTGACTCCAGTTAAAAACCGCCACATTTCACCGCTAGTTTTAACACGAAGCTAACTGCTAACTTGATAAACTGATTGAATGGGATAGGTGGAAATGACGTTGGATGCGGCGCTCACGTTTCGCGTACGTTTGTGTACGCTGCATGCAGGCGGGAGGAGTATCAGAAATCCATGGAAGATGACTGATAAACATAACTAATTTGGTGCAAATATTTACTCGCCAGGTGGCAGGTAGAGCTCAAAAATTTACTCGCCAAATGGAGCAATTTACTCGCATTTGGCGAGTGGCGAGTGTTAATTTCGGACCCTGGTTGGAACCAAAGTTTTTTTCCGTTTTATTGATGGACTTTAGTGGTCGACAGTTACAATTCTAGTATACTGATGAGATTTAAAAAGAGAGATCATATCTCTCCTGTCTTAGCTTCCCTACATTGGCTACCTGTTAAATTCAGAATAGATTTTAAGATCCTCCTTCTCACATATAAAGCTCTTAATAATCAAGCTCCATCATACATCAGTGCTCTGATTGTTCCATACGTTCTTAACCCTTGATCCATCTCTTGTATTTATTTTGTTCTGTATTTTCTTCTTCAGCCTTCAGAGAGTACAGACGCTTTTCTCTCAGCTCCCTTATCGGCTTCTCCAAGGCTCTTGTCCCGTCTGCCTACAGAGCACTTCTCTGCATTTCTCCTGAAACCACTACTCTTTTTTGGAAATATGGACTTAATTAACTGGTCATTCAACGCGATTGACAAAATTTTTTCTACAATGAGAACGGAGAAGGGGCTCCCACCTGTCCCAAGGGGACATTCGCATCGGGATATGCACTCGATTCTTGGGAGGTCTGGCGAATCGTGTGCCTCTCTCAGCTGTCCATCGAGGACGTGGAAGATTTGTGGATATTCGGCCTGATGATAACTGGATTTCCTCTGATTGGAGTGGGAGGATATCTGGTTTTCTGGAAATTTGGGAAGACGGGAGCGATTGGAGTGCGACCCGTGCCCACGGAATGTGCCGCTCGGGCGGTGACTTCACAGACTGGGACGTTACTCGAGGTGAACCGTAAGCTGGACAATGTCCTCGCGGCATTGCCTGTGATAGTACGCAAGATGGATTTGATCTCGGAGAGGGTCGCCGGACGATGCGGGGATGTTTAGAATGTAAAATTGGCTTCATTGGTGGACATGAATGACCACTTAGAGACTCCAAGGCGGAGAGGAAAATTATCTCTGCCTGCCCTAAACAAAGTCATGTTTATCCTTATCTGACGCCATAGCAGCCTCTCAAGGCTGCCTCAATACACCCCCACGAAAGGAGGAATGCCGACAGATGCTGTGTCCCGACCTTCACCCTCTTCCTTCAGATTGAGACGTCTGCGGGGAACTTCAATGTGCTCTCTGGTCCTTATCTCTCCCTCCCACCTGTTGGTCTGCAGCTGGTCGATGCGCCGCAGTGGCAGCTCCCATTGGAGGCTTCAGGATCCCGCCCAACCCCGCCTCCCCATCGGACTCTGATGTTGTATCTGTGCTGTTTTGTGCTTCCATGTTGAAAGGAGTTTTTTTTTTGTATAATAGAGTTACTCCCCGCTGGGGCTAACTCTGCTATGCCTTTTTTTTACCTACCCCCACTTATCCTCATGTAACACCCTTTCCATCTATCTATTAAGGTAGCGCGACTCATGTTGCGAATGACCGCAGTCACCAATTCTTGTTATGTGTCTTACCCACGTATGTCTGATCTTTGAATTGTGTGTGCTGAAACTGAATTTCATTTCTCTGTATGTCCTGCACATGTGGTAGAAAATGACAATAAATGACTTTGACTTTGATCCTTGTGTTGTCCCAGTCAATTTTTCATTTGCCCTTGTACAGTGGTCTGTTACAGCTGATTTCTTTATTGTCATTTTTGCTTCTTGTTTGGCTGCTCTTGCGTGTCTTCGACTTGTTTCCCTCTAGCTGTTTTTACAGGACCATAGCGTTTGCAAAACGGAATTTGCCGCATCTCCCTGGAGAGGATTTTGGCATTTACAGTAGCAAAGCTGAAGCTAGAATAAACTGCCATCAGGCACCTCTCAAACCAAGACGGGATAAAGGGAGGTCGCTGGGCATTCATGGGATACAAGATGATTTTATATCTTTATATCGATATAACTGGTTACACTGCTATGCTAGTGATTAGCCGCTATGCTAGCAACATCAGAATCAGAATAAGCTTTATTGCCAGCGCTCCAGCGACCCAGAGCATAGGAACTTGACTCTGCAAACACAACCTGACCAAGGTAAAACACACACACATGTAGACAAAACAGGTACAGGCAGTCACGAGAGCAGCCAGAACGGCGCTCATTTCATTAGATGAAAAGGGTGTTACATGAGGATAATTGGGGTAAGGTAAAAAAGGCATACCAGAGTTAGTCCCAGCAGGGAGTAGCTCTACTATACAAAAAACTCCTCAACATAGAAGCACGAACATCACAGTTACAAAACATCAGACTCCGATAGGGAGGCGGGGGTGGGGGGGTGGGGGATCCTGAATCCTCCAATGGGAGCTGCCAGTGTACGGCGCTCACAGCTGCAGACAAACAGGTGGGAGGGAGAGACGAGGGCCAGAGAGCACATTGAGTTCCTGCAGGTTGATGACCTCGAAGCAGAAGTCACCATCTGAAGGCAGGGGGGGAGGTCGGGTCACAGCATCTGTCTACATTCCTCCTTTCATGGGGGTGATATTGATGGCAGCTTTGGAGGCTGCCCTGGCGTCAGATAAGGATAAACAAGACTTTGTTTAGGGCAGACAGAGATAATTTTCCTCTCTGCCTTGGAGTCTATTAAGTGATCATTCATGTCCACCAGTGAAGCCAATTTTACGTTCTAAACATCCCCACATCGTCCGGCGACCCTCTCCGAGATGACATCCATCTTGCGCACTAACACAGGCAACACCGCGAGGACATTGTCCAGCTTACGGTTCACCTCGAGTAACGTCCCAGTCTGTGAGGTCACCGCACGGGCGGCACATTCCGTGGGTATGGGTCGCACTCCAATCGCTCCCGTCTTCCCAAATTTCCAGAAAACCAGATATCCTCCCACTCCAATCAGAAGAAATCCAGTGATCATCAGGCCGAATATCCACAAATCTTCCACGTCCTCGATGGACAACTGAGAGAGGCACACAATTCGCCAGACCTCCCAAGAATCGAGTGCATATCCCACTGCGTATGTCCCTTGAGGTCAGGTGGGAGCCCCCTTCTCCATTCTCATCGTAGAAAAAATCTTATCAATCGCGTTGAATGACCAGTTAATTAAGTCCATTTCCCAAAAAGAAGTAGTGATTTTCAGGAGAAATGCAGAGAAGTGCTCTGTAGGCATGTTGCTCAATCTCTAAGCGGCTAAGTTTGCTCAATCTGAGAGCCTCTGGGTAAATGTGCTGCTCTAAACTTTGCATTTGGCGTCCTGGTTTTTAATTATTTGGGGACTGTCACACCCTGTCCTGTCTCCCCGTTTGGTTCAGCCTTGTGTCTCGTTAATTACTCCCACCTGCCTCTCATTCTCCCACCTGCCTCTCGTTCTCCCAATCACCTTAGCTCCCAACCCTCCTGTATTTAAACCCCGTCTGTTCTGTGTCCTGTGCCGTTTCATTGTTCCAGTGTCAGCGTGCTTAATAAACCTATGTTGATCTTACCTATTTGCCTGCCTGTTTGTCTCACCCGCGTTGGATCCTCGCCTTGTCTCCGCTTCGTCCACCGGCGCGTATAACAGAATGAAACGGCCCAGTAACGGATCCAGCGGGGAGATTCTCCCCTGGGGGTGCCTGCTCCAGTTCCTCTCCTCCGACCACCGGCCGGCTTCTCCTTTTCTAGCCCCAGCACCGCCTCGCCGCAGACGACGGCACCGACCTTCAGCCTCTGTGATCCTCGCCGCCCTTCCGGAACCGGATGGGAGTTTGGACCGGGAGACGCTCCCGGATCGCTCCAGTTTTGTTGGCACGAGCCTGGCCGTCTGTTCCCCCGGAGTCGGTCCACGGTGTGGGGAGAAACGCCAAGCTCCACCGCAATCCGATGTCACGGGACGGAGCTGTGAGTTCGCCGCTGCCCCTGCCCGGCGCAGCAGTTTGGACACGCCCCGGGCCAGACCAGCAGTTCCGTCTCCGAACCAATCGCCGCCTCCGTCATCTACAGGGGGTGGAGCGTTGGCTGCAGCCCAGCTGACCGAGCTTGTCAGTCTCCCGGCGGAGCTTGGCCGGTTCCGCCAGCTCATCAACACCCAGGAATCCCGCCTGGACGCTCTATCCTCCTCTTCTCATCCAGCGGAGCTCGCCGGTCTCCAGTTTGTTGGTCCTCAGCCTCTCAAAATCCCAATAATGGACGTTAATCTATCCCAATCCGTGCTGATTCGTCCACTCTATCCTTGATGGCATCCATCTTCTGTGCCAATGAATGAATCTCGGCCAAAGTTCCAAGCTTACGATTCATCTCTTACGATTCCAATTTGTATTTTAAGTATGTTTAAATTAAGAGATGGAAAATATGATTTGAGGGGGTCTTATATGTTTGAAATACCTAAAGTGAGAACTAATGCGAAGTATAGATGTGTGTCGGTTTTGGGAGTGAAGTTATGGAATGGACTTACTGATGAACTGAAGATGTGTTATTCTTTGTCGTTTTTCAAGAAAATTTAAAAAATTGCATCTTCCAAAGTTATAGAAACTTAGTTTGATGTCCAACCTTGTGTTGATTTGATTTCTTGATTTATCATTGTTTTTCTTTAAATGTTATGCATCTTAGCTATCAGCCTTGGTTAAGGATTTGATTATGTCTGTGGTAGTTAAGGATAGGCTAATTATAAGCCACTAGGCTTCAACCTATTCCTTTTTTCGGTTGCTTGATTACTTTTATGTAAAATTGATAAATTGTTGTTGTTGACCGAATAAAAATATCTATCTATCTATCTATCTATCTATCTATCTATCTATCTATCTATCTATCTATCTATCTATCTATCTATCTATCTATCTATCTATCTATCTATCTATCTATCTATCTATCATCTATCTATCTATCTATCTATCTATCTATCTATCTATCTATCTATCTATCTATCTATCTATCTATCTATCTATCTATCTATCTATCTATCTATCTCGACAATTTTGTGAGTCTGTGAATTCACAGCGCGGTGCAAACCATCTCTGAGCTCCGGGATCAGGCCAATATTCCTCGACAGTTCGTTAATTTTCCGGTAAGCCAGGAAGTCTCCAAGGCCAATGAGCAGGAAACCTGACACCAACACCACGAATATCCACGCATCTTCAGAGTCCTCCACAGACAGCTGGTCTGTCCCAGAGGGGCATCCGGGAGCCCCTTCCCCCGTTCTCATCTTTGAAAAAATTTGAGTTGAGTGACTAACTGACGAGATCCATTTTAGTGAATTTCGGTTTCCAGTTTCCAGAAAAAAATGCAGAAGCAGCCATGCACCCAGCACACACAGACAGACAAAGGCCTTGAGGATAAGATATGGAGGAGAGGAGAAGAAAAAGCGTCTGCACCCTCCAAGAGCCGGAAAAAGAGCAATTCCCCGGCAGGACAACAGAGGGCGTAGCGCTGTTCTGTGGTATCCTGTCATGTATCGGTCCAAGATAGTGTGTTTATATTGTGTTTTTGTACATAAGGGGCTTTTTAACACAGACATATTTGTCTCTCATCCTCCTCCACCTCTGCATGCGCTCGCCACCTCTAAACCCACGTTTCCTGTCATTTCCGTCCACAAATAAAACGCTTGCTGCGCATCTTTTCACTCCTCCAGTCACGGGGAATTAAACATTCATGTTTAGAGTTTTTTCGCGAGGTATTCTTCAAGCTGCTCCGTGTCTGCCGCTATTTATCCTCGGCTCTCTTTATGTTTTTGAGGGCGCAATGGCGGCAGTGTAGACGACAATGGTGCCCTGACCAATCACAAGCTTGCGTTCTCCGTCTCGACGGACGGATGTTTAGAAAAGAGAGCTTGACTCCGTCCGTCCTTGCGGGGCTCTCCAGCGGGCTCACAAGGACGGATAATGGCGTGGCGGGTCTCTGCACTGACGCAGACGCAGAAGCATGACTCAGGCTTTAAACCACCAAATGGTTCCCGAGTGCAGCTGTGTCTGCAGCTCACCGCTACCCCAGGGAATAGGTTACATACGGAGAACAAATTCCACACACACATCAGTGTAATGGGTCTTTGACATTGATATAACATCTTCCGCATCAAACCTGGGAGTAAAAATGGGCCCGGTTATGAAGATGGACGCTCAGTTCAACAGCACAATCAAGTCGTATTTCTACCACCTTAGGCAAATTTCTAAATTAAAGCCCATCCTAAGTGACAGTCTTCTAAAGTCAGTGATTCATGCCTTCATTACATCCTGGCTAGACTACTCCAGCTCCTGTTTATACAGCATCAGCAGAGCTGCTCTGTCCAGACTTCAACTCGCCCAGAATTCGGCAGCACGGTTTCTGACTGCAGCTACAGCAGACAGCACATCACACCCATTCTGAAAACACTGCATTGGTTATCCGTTCAGTTCAGGATCAACTTCCAAATCTAACTACTTGCAATCAAATGTTTGAACAGTCAGGTCCCTCCCTATCTGAGTGAACTCCTCCATTTCTACCACCCCCCTCGTGCTCTTAGGTCTGCAGATAGACTCCTTCTCACCGTCCCTAAGGTGCATTTAAGGACTCGCGGGGAAAGAGCTTTTTGTATCTGTGCCCCAAAACTTTGGAATTCCCTACCCCTTCCTGTTGGACGAGCACCCTCGCTTCCCATCTTTAAATGGAGGCTGAAAACACATTACTTCTCCATGGCCTTCGATTCTTAGCATCAATTTGTCCTACCTCCATCCACTGTGGTTTTTCCATCTTAAATCTGTCTGACCACTTTTAATATTTTTATTGTTTTTGTTTGTTTGTAGCCATACTTTGTTGTATTATTTTTTATTGATTGTATGTTAAATGATAAATGACCCGCACTTGTACAGCGCCTCTCAGAGTAAGGACTCCAAAGCGCTTCACACTACAGTGTATCATTCATCCATTCACACACACATTCACACACTGATGGTGATGAGCTACGGTGTAGCCACAGCTGCCCTGGGGCGCACTGACAGAGGCGAGGCTGCCGAGCACAGGCGCCACCGGTCCCTCCGACCACCACCAGCAGGCAAGGAGCAAGGTGGGTTAAGTGTCTTGCCCAAGGACACAACAGCAGAATTCTCTGTCCGGAACCGGGATCGAACCTGCAACCTTCTGATTACTGGACAACCCGCTCAACCTGTTGAGCTACTGCTGCTGTATGATGCAACTATTTAATGCTTTTGTTGTTTTACTTTGTACAGCGCTTTGGTTGGTTGTAATGCCACGTTGAAAGCGCTTTTCTAAATAAAATGGTATGGTAGTTTTCCATTTTGTATTGGATCTCTGATGATAGCTAGAGATACCAGCTGAAACATGTCAGGTGAAAACAATTTTTGTACTAAACTGTGTAAGAGAAGAACAAGAAACAGGCTACAGTCCTGAGTCTGGTCTTAATGTTCTTGATGAATCCGCACGCCTACCACACTGGAGATGGGAATAACAAGCAAAAGTTCAGCCGAAGTTTAAGAATCAAGGAACATTTCTCCATTTTGAATTACCAGAAGTCCTCAAAACCGGTTTCTAGACCTGGAAAGCAACTCGCTTCAACGGGAGGAAATCCTCCCGCATGGAGTTGCTCTCCTGCAATGGTCTGTCCTAGAGCTTCAGCATGCTGTCAACCAATCAATCAGATTTGTTGATATAGCACCTACCACCACCTTATCGAAGGCCCAAGGTGCTGAACAGCACATAAAAACAACATAGTAGATAAAAGAGAGTAAAATGGATCAAATAAATAAATACAAAAGTACAAGTAAAAGTAATTAAAACCCTAACCCGAAGCCAAGTACAAAAGAGTAAAGATACAAAAGCCAGGGTCAACGACGTTGGCGGAAAGCTGGTGGATAAAAGTGAGTTTTCAGGCGAGACTTAAAGTCCTGTAGAGGAGGAGCTAGCTTCACTGCCAGAGGGAGCTCATTCCATAGGGGCCGTCACTGAGAAGGCCCGGTCCCTCCTTGATCTGCGTTTAGAGCGGGGGACGTCCAGCAACTCTTGCTCAGCAGAGCCAAGGGCCGAGTGGGGGCACGCCGCTGCAACAGTTCAGCCAGACATGGGGGAGCTCTGCCCTGCAGCACCCTGACACATGGAGGAGGACCTTAACTCTGGACCGATAAAATAATAGCAAGATGTGTTGAAATGGTGTACAAGTGTGAGACAATGCTCAGATACACTGAGAGGAATCTTTTCTTGATTCATTATGTTACTTCTGTTGTGTTCTCTGTGTAATTTTTACTGTTGAAAAAGATGTTATAATAAGGAAAACATCTGGTTAACGCGAGCCTGTAAAACACTGAAGCGTCAGTGTCCCTGCTCCCATCAAACAACGTTTTGTTTTAGAATATTAATGTCAAACAGGAACCGCAAGGCCTCACCTGGTCAGCTGGGTCCAGACCAGGACCTGCTGGACCCCCTGCTGCATTATCACTTTTGTTTAAAACATCAAAATGTTTAGCTGGACCAACAGAACCCCAACCCAGACTTGAGCCGTAGCTCTCGCCGGTGTGCTGAACATTACCTGGTCTCCGACCCTTCTGCTGCTACTGAAAGTGTGGACCCTGGGGCCTGGTGCCACTCTGCTTCCAGTCTGCAGGTTGATGGGAGACAGCTGCAGCGGTTCGGAGCTCACCATTTTCTGGCCATTCATGTGGGCCGTCACCATGGAAACAGGAGCTTTGGCTGGTACCACAGAGATGGAGAGGGGGGGCTTTATGAGGGATCCCACAGGGTGATTCCTCACCCCCAGCTACAGAGTGTGCGGTGAGAAAACACACACACACACACACACACACACACACACACACACACACACATGCGTTAGTCACAGCAGGGCATGCTGACACAGACTGCAGGTATGTCACCTAGACGTTTACCAACAAGAACAGAACAAGATTATAAACAGATCATGTGAAACAAGTGCTTGTTCCTCTTTAGATAGATGTCTAAATAAATAGAACAGAAATTTGCAAACAGAATGAAACACTGTCCATGACACTAGCCAGCTCAGCTCTGACTTCACTTCCTGTTCAGCAGTGCTGAGCTTAGAAAGTGTGATTCGTGCACATAAATGAGCAGAGGGGTGAGGGCCAATCAGAGGCAGTTTGATGGATGGGTTATGTTCCAATGGCTAAGAATGGGATGTTCACAAATGAATGTACTTTTTCCAGGATTGTATCACAGATGATTAAATGTATTCATTTATTACCAACACATTTATTTTATTGGCTGACATCAGTATGTGAAGAGAATTTAAAGCAGTATAGCAAAAAGCTCCAGAATAACAACTCATTGATCCTCTGTAACAAGCTTCATCAACACATCATAACAAGACTGGAACTAAGGCTCTTCCCGTAAAATGAATTTTCCAGAATGGCTGAGGTAGCTAACAGCTAGCTATAGCAGATACCGCTAAAACAGTATGTTTGTCTTTCATAACTCACATTAAAAACATCACTAAAATAGGTTTTTATCATCTAAAGGACAAAGAGCCCGAACGAATCCTCTCTCGGGCCAATACGAGGACGCTGATGCATGCATGCATTCGTTGTCAGGAATCTTGGCGTGACCTTTGACCCAGCTCTCACCCTGGATTCTCACGTCAGTTCTTTTGTTCGCTCTTCCTTCTTAGGAACATTTCTAAGCTAAGTCCCATTCTGTCCCGCTCTGAACTTGAGACTGTTTTATAGTATTCAAGTTTATTTATAAAGCGCCAAATCAGGACCAGAGTCGTCTCAAGGACCTTCACACAGTAAACGATCCAACACAGGTCAGGTCATTAAGCCAATCATCAAAAAGTTTCCTATATGAGACACCCAGCAGGTTGCATCGAGTCACTGACTAGTGTCAGAGTCTTTACAGCAATCCTCATACTAAGCAAGCGTATAGCGACAGTGGAGAGGAAAACTCCCTTTTAACAGGAAGAAACCTCCAGAGAATCCTGGCTCAGTATAAGCAGCCATCCTCCACGACTCACTGGGGATGGAGAAGACAGAGCACACACACACACACACACACACACACACACACACACACACACACCAAGTAGTGTTTCTATGGTTACATTGTGATTTCTTAGTAAATATTCTATTTGGTGAGAGATAAAATTTAATTATAGATTCACCAGGATAAATACAATAAACGGGTAAACTAGTAGTAGCACATCCAACATCAAAGAGAGTAAAAAGTTATCAGGAGAGGGAGAATGTTTAAGTGGTTAGCAGCAGTGTGCTAGTCGATGGCCCCCTCCATGAGGCCACCACAGCTCAGCAGAACATCGTTGTAGCTTCTTCTGGGGAGAAAAACACTTAGAGAGAAAATAAAGTTAACAGCTGAAGTAGCAGGAAATAATACAGTTAAAGAGCAGACTGTAGAAGAAAGCAGTAGAGTGTGGAAAGTGGTCAGTGTGTCCTCCAGCAGTCTAAGCCTATAGCAGCATAACTACAGAGTTAACTCTGGATAATCTATCCTATTTAGATGTAGGCATGTTGGAGGCAGGGCAAGGGAGAGCCGTCTTTACCGACTGTACACTCCACCTCCCTCTACTCCCCCACTTGTCCAGATTTAGGCTAACATCAGATTTTAACTATAGGCCCTATCAAATAAAAATGTTTTAAGCCTATTCTTAAAAGTAGA
>SSNQ01034114.1:142462-156491 GCA_006942095.1 Nothobranchius kuhntae | reverse complement strand
AGCTAAGACAGGAGAGATATGATCTCTCTTTTTAATTCTCATCAGAACTCTAGCTGCAGCATTTTGGACAAGCTGAAGACTTTTAACTACATTCTGTGGACTTCCTGAGAGTAATGAATTACAGTAATCCAGTCTTGATGTAATAAATGCATGAACTAGTTTTTCAGCATCACTCCTGGAAAGGATGCTTCTAATCTTAGCAATATTCCGAAGGTGGAAAAAGGAAATCCTACAAACCTGTTTAACCTGGGATTTGAAAGACATGTCCTGGTCAAAGATAACACCAAGGTTCCTTACTTTGTTCTCGGAGATTAATGTAATGCCATTAAGGTCAGGTGATTGACTAAGCAATTTCCTTTTCTGGATTTCTGGTCCAAAGATGAGAACTTCCGACTTGTCTTGATTTAAAAGCAAGAAGTTAAGAGTCATCCAATGTTTTATGTCCTCAAGACAAGCCTGTAATCTACCCAACCGATTAGGTTCATCAGGGTTAATGGATAAATATAGCTGAGTATCGTCAGCATAACAGTGGAAGTTTATCCCATGCTGTCTAATGATTTTACCAATTGGGAGCATATATATAGTGAAAAGAATTGGTCCAAGCACTGAACCCTGTGGTACTCCACAAGAAACCCTGGAGTATGAAGAAGTTTTGTCATGTACATTTACAAAATGAAATCTGTCAGACAGGTAGGATTTAAACCAGCCTAACGCTGTTCCTTTGATCCCTACAACATGTTCAAGTCTTTCTAAAAGAACATTGTGATCAACTGTGTCAAAGGCAGCACTGAGATCTAACAAGACTAGAACAGACTAGGGTTGTCACGGTAACCGGTGTAGCGGTAAACCCCGGTAAAAAAGTTAACAATAATAACCGTCTTGTTTTTTAAATAACTATATTATCTCGGTGGATTACCGGGGCTGTGGTGTAGTCGCGGTGACCCTTACAGGCCACCGTATCATCTGCTGAAGTTGCCGGCGGCACATGCACACTTCGATGTTTACAACCAAAACTTTCTTGAAGCTAAAGCTGAAATAATGGCCAAAGGAGGAGACGGCAGCACTCAGGACATTTATTATCCCTCAAAGAAGACAAAGTGGGAAGTACGGGCGTTTTTTGGATATTTGAAGAATGCCGAGGGACAGTTGATAGAAGACGGCTTTCCTGTTTGCAGCACGTGCAGAAAAAGTTTCTGTGAAAGGCAGCAACGCTTCAAATCTCATGACACATCTGCGTGACCAACACCCACAACTCTACAGTCAACGCAAGGCAAGTTAACGTTAGCGTATTAGCTAAAATTGTCACGAGCTGACTTGTGGATCCGTAAAAACACCCAACACAGAATGACAGTTTAACGAGTTTTAATAAAAGGGAAGAGAGGCAGAGGCTAGGTCAGGAGGCAGGAGGTCGTTACCAGGAGATCTGAAATAGAGAATAGTCCGTAAGGGAAATCCAAGAAGCGAAGTCGGGGACGGAGCAGGTTCGGAGCCAGAGGATAAGAGCAGAAGCGGAGCCAACAGGATAAATCCAATAATCGAGGTCGGGGACGGAGCAGAGTCGGGATCAGAAGACAAGGTGAGTAATCAGGCTGGAGAATTTACTTGCAGAGCGTTCAATAATCTGGCGATGACGGGTAGCTGAATGGATCTTATATAGCAGGAAGAGCAGGTGTGGTGTATTAGGTTGATGACAGAACAGGTGGATTGAATGGAGCTGATGAGGTGCGGGCTGTGGTTGCTGTGGCAACAGGTCTTTGGCAGGAACAAGATCATGACAGTACACCCCCCCCCCCACCCCCCCACCCCCCCAAGGACCAGCACTAGTCGGTCCACCAGGCTGGTCAGGATGGGTCCGGTGGAAGTCGCGGATGAGGGACCCATCAAGGATGTCCCTGGCGGGAACCCAGGAACACTCCTCAGGGCCAAACCCCTCCCTATTCACCAGGTACTGAAGTCCCCGACCCCAGCGCCTGGATCGTAGGAGCTGCCTGACATCCCAAACCGGCCCACCCCCCACCAGCCAACGGGCGGAGGGGGCCCGGAGGCGGGCACAAGTGCCGAGGAGACGACAGCCTTGGTCCTGGAAAATACCGCAATAATACCAAAAACCGTGATAATTTTGGTCACAATAACCGTGAGGTTAAATCTTCACACGTGACAACCCTAGAACAGACACAAGCTTCTTATCTGAGGCCATGAGAATATCTTTTGTAACTCTCACTAATGCAGTTTCAGTGCTGTGATACTCTCTAAAACCAGACTGAAATTCCTCAAACAGAGCATTAGTGTTTAAATGCTGACATACTTGGATGGCCACTATTTTCTCCAGGACTTTGGATAAAAATGGAAGGTTAGATATTGGTCTATAATTCATTGGGTCATCTGGATCCAGAGAAGGCTTCTTAAGTGAAGGTTTGATTACAGCAACCTTAAAATCCTGTGTAACTTATCCATTTAGATTGATTATATCTAGAATGGGGGCAGTAACCAAAGGAAATGCATCTTTAAATAATTTGGTTGGGATTGGATCCAAAATGCAAGTTGAAGGTTTAGATGAAGCTAATATTTTTGATAACTGAAAGCTCAACTGGATCAAAACGGCTCAAACACAGATGAGGTTCTTTCTTTTATTGGGAACATGATGAAACAAGCTGTTATGATCCAGCTGAACAACTTTTAGAGACAAACACCTGCTAGATAGTCTCCAGTCAGGCTTTAGACAACACCACAGCACTGAGACTGCACTCATTAAAGTATTAAATGATATTCGTCTAAATACTGTAACGTGAGGAAATATGGGTTTTCTGTCACAAAGGTGATACTTGGCTCAGCTGGGTCGAGCTGGGTCGCTGAGAACTTTCACCCACAGATTGGGACCTTTGCAGACATGAAGTCTGCAAGAGTCTGCTGGAAACCATAACATCTGAACACCTGCAGTACCAGAAGATGTGTTCCCAGGAAATGTAGTCATAACAAGTCATAAACTTCCTTTTCTCCATTTTAATGATAAAGATTAATCATTCTCATTTTGCTCATTATAAATGTGTTTAATCAAATGAATGATTATTATGCTTTGGGTAATTATAATGGATTAATGAATCCATACTTAATTAAATAATGTTTGAGGATGTTTGTTAACGACCTTCACACACTCAAGCACACACACACTCAAACACACCCACACACATCTGCTCTCACAGTAAACTCCAAACACATTTGCTGACGCACACGTTTTGCTTTGAGAAGAGAAAGGCTTTTGGTAAGTTTACAGTTCATGATTCAGTTCGTGCTTGACAACGAAAGAGAGGAGACCTGAATAAACGCTAAAGGGGGGACGGAGCCTATCGGCTCATCCCCCCCCCTCACGCTGTTCCTGCCAAGACAGACAGGAATAGCTGAATTACAATCGCTAACGCAGACTCGCCCAGAGTCTTTGATTTTCTGAGTAAACTAAACTTAAGAAAGCGCATCTGCAAACGCTTTATCATCAACGTGTACCGAGGACAACTCTGGACCGGTTGGTGGCGCATCTTTGTCTTCTTTGCCAGCCAAGGTGCCCTGGATGAAACATCATTCTAAGGTGACGTCCCGGGTCCAACAGAGGGTCCAAATACAGTGAGGCAGTCCACGACAGATAGCATTTTGATGCATCTTTTCCAACAAAACCTAAGTTTATCCAAACATCACTTCACTCAGACACCTGTTTCTTCCTGAAGCAAAATCAAACGCACACCCACATGCCTTCATCTCACCTCATGTTCAATCTTCACACATTCACCACCAGGTCTATTTGAGCAAGTTTACAATATCAACTGTTAAAGATTGTTCAACAAAGTTGCCAGTGTTGATTGTTGTTCCTTGTTTGTCATTTCAAGAATCATTAGTTCAGTTTGAAGAATTAAACTTTTAACTTTCAAACTTGTTTCTTCATTGAACTGAAACACAGACCCACGGATGTTATCGACAGTTTATCGATGAAAACAACCTTTGAGTCTTCTTAAATTTATACAAGTTGGTTATTAATTTAACAAAATTAATATCACAAATTAATATGTAGAATGGTTCCTCTTTCATAAAAGAGCATAAACCATAACGCTACAATACAAATTCAGGTAGAACATCTGTCCTGATTATGCACTGCAGCTGTTGATACTGTGGACCACAACATCCTTCTTGATAGACTCTAATCTGGGTGGGGCTTTTAGGTACAGTCCATAGTTGTTCTGATCTTAAAAGAAAGCTTTGTTTGGGAACATAGGCTGACATCTTGTCCCCCTGAAATGTCAACAAGGACTGCAGAACCTTCTGGGCTTTAGAAGACAGAATAGAAACTCCACTCAGATAGTGGAAGTATGTCTGTAGGTGACCAGACACCGTGTAGGTCAATATGTAGGTGAAATTGGACCCTTTCTAGACGTTACAACTGGTTACCAGTAAACTACAGAAAAGTATTTCTACCAGTTTATAAACCACTCAATGGCATGGGACCAGAATACATGTCAGACCTCATTCAGGTGTCTACGCCCAGCAGGGCTCTTAGATCCTTAGGAAGTAGTCCGCTGGTAGAACCAGGTCAGAACCATCAGGCTGAAGCTGCTTTTAGCTACTATGCTGCTCACATATGGAATCGGCTTCCTCATGACCTCGAACAGGCCCCAACTCTAGAAACTTCTAAATCATAATTGAAAACCATCATGTTTTCGTCAGCCTTTGAATAAATGTTCTTAAGCTGCACCTTCTGCACTGTAACTGCTCACTCTTTAACTCAGTTTCTTTTTCATTTTTAACTGTATTTTCTGTCACGTTGATTTTAATGTTCTTGATCATGGAAAGCACATTAAATTGCCACTGTGTACTATGAAATGTGCTATAGAAATAAAGCTGCCTGCCCGTTAACAACTCGTTCTTAGACAAAACTTTTTACTGATCGGTTAATGACCTGACCTGTACAGGAATGTTTACTGTGTGAAGGTCCTTGAAACGACTCTTGTTGTGATTAGGCGCTTTATAAATAAACTTGAATTGAACTTGAAATGAATGCAAAGGTGTGTCCAAACTTTTGTCATGTACTGTACACACACACACACACACACACGTATGTATATATATATATATATATATATATATATATATATATACACATACACAATTTAGACAGTGTTTTTTACTTCATTTTATTTATTTATTCATTTGAAAAACTATAAATAAATCATAAAGAAAAGAAGAAAAATCTACACAAATACCTGGACAACACCTAGGTGCTATTGCAAAGGAAAATGCTTTGGGGCTGATAACTGTCAATCCATAAGCCAACCCCCCCAGTCCTTGATTGTTGGTCGAATGTGTGTAATATGATCAAGGCCACACAAATTCTTCCTTAGGTAGAGTTTTAGCAATACAACAAGAAACACAAACCTAGTTTTGGTGACCACTCCCTTTCTTTCATGACACCCAAGGACACTTTACAACGATGGTGAAAAATAAATAAATAAAACAACATAAACACAATACAGAAATATGTAAAAACATGCTAAAATTTTAAACAATGTAGTTAAAACCAGCTTGTTTGAAGAGGAATGTTTTGGATTCCAGAGGTGGGGAGCAGAGCGGCTGAATGCTCTACTCCCCACGGTGACAAGGCGAGCGGGGGGGGCGAGAGTTGGAGAGCAGAAGAGGAACAAAGAGCACGGACCGGAGTGGTGATGTGAATGAGATCAGAAATGTAGGATGGAGCCAGGTTATGCAGAGCTTTGAAAGTGATGAGCAGAAATTTGAAACTGATTCCTTGTTTAATGGGCAGCCAGTGAAGTTGTTGCAGGATGGGGGTGATGTGATGTGATGGAGTCCTAGTGATGACACGTGCTGTAGCATTTTGGAGAAGCTACAGTTTATGGAGGGATTTGCTGGGGAGACCAAAGAGGGAGTTGCAATAATCAATCCTGGATGTGACGAGGCTGTGGACAAGGATGGTGGTGGTGTAGGGAGTAAGTGATGGACGGAGGCGGGAGATGTTACGCAAGTGAAAATAAGCTGATCGGGTAATATTGTTGATGTGAGATTGAAAAGCAAGTGTGCTGTCGAGGATGACACCCAGACTCTTGGCATGAGGGTGGGGGTAACTGCTGAGTTATCAATAGAAATGGGGAAACTGTTAGATTTAGAGAGAATGCGAGTGCCTACCAGGAGGACTTCAGTTCTAGAACTGTTCGGTCTGAGGAAGTTGAAAATGAACCAAGAATGGATTTCTTGGAGACAGAAGGTAAAGGGAGGAAGGTGGGAGTGAAGTTGAGGGTTTAGATGAGAGGTAGTGCTGGGTGTCATCTGCATAACAATGAAATTGTGTTTCCAGAAAATGTGACATAGTGGGAGAAGGTAAACGATGAAAAGAAGGGGCCCCAGGACAGAGCCCTGGGGCACACCAGCAGAAACAGGAAAGAGATTGGATTTATGACTTCAGTTGAACAAATTGTGCACAGCCAGAGAGGTAGGAGGTGAACCAGGCATCGGCTGATGCGAGGTGCTATATAAAACATTGTTTCTTCTTCTCACTCCCAAATCAGCAGTTGTTGTTCTTATGTTTGTTGTCCTTGACCTTACACATAAAGATGAGAGACATGAACCAGAACCCACCTGACCATTCTGGAGCTCGTTCAGTCCTTTGCACAATGCCTGGTTCTGAAAAAAAGGAAACAGAATGACATTTTACATTTAGACAACTTCACAAAATCATCTAGAGAAGCAAAGTTCAAACAGCAGGGACTCAGTTTCAACTTTGAAATCAGATTAGAATTGGATCAGGCCTAAAGTTATCCATCTCCTGTCTAGGCTCTGTTTCACACACACACACACACACACACACACACACACACACACACACACACACACACACACACCCTCTTAGCATCTGTCCAAACTAAACACAAACATGTGGCCATTTTGCTATGGACAGGCTTCCAGAAAACATGTTTGGCTGATCCTGGAGACCTTCATTAGTCAAAAGCTGAAACTGTTTGTGACGGAAGCAGGGGTAAGTAAGGGATTTAATCGGGGTGCCAGCCAGGTCTCTCTCCTGACATATAAATACAATTATTAACAACTTTCCCTTGTAACACACACTCACTTCACAACACAAAGGATGTAAACCCTAACCTGGACTGAAACAAACAAACCCAAATAATCACATAAGCATAAGGCAAAAGCGGGGGTGTATTAAATCAGATCTTTTGCAACAACATATATAATAATTAATGGAAAGGTCCGAGAGTCACGTTCAGATAGATTCAGTTCCGTTCAGATAGATTCAGTTCCGTTCAGATAGATTCAGTTCCGTTCAGATAGATTCAGTTCCGTTCAGATAGATTCAGTTCAGTTCAGATAGATTCAGTTCCGTTCAGATAGATTCAGTTCCGTTCAGATAGATTCAGTTCCGTTCAGATAGATTCAGTTCAGTTCAGATAGATTCAGTTCCGTTCAGATAGATTCAGTTCCGTTCAGATAGATTCAGTTCCGTTCAGATAGATTCCAAAAGAAAAATGTGCGTCCACAATACACTCAGCAAAAATAAATAAACTAAGATTATCGTTGTAGGTTCAGTATACAGCAGCTGCAGCAACCGCTGCGTCCATCAGCTGTTTACTCACGGTACCGCTGAGGACCCGACAGGCCGCTGCTTCGGCGGTTCACCAGAACACGCTCCCAGCTTCCTCCTCCAGCACATCAGATAAGTCACATAAGTCCGCTAGACTCTCCCTAGTCGTTGGTGCGATAATCCTTAGTCCATAACACCGCTTGGCAGCTCCTGCTTCCAGCGTCCTCCAGACAGGTGAGGGAGTACCACTCTCGGGAGGGGCGTGTCTCCTAACTCACCTCTTATAGAAGTCAGGCAGACAAAACGATCAATAAAACAATCCTCAACGTGATGCAGCCTTTCTCTTAGGTCACAGAAATCAGCAACAAAAACAAAGACAATAACCTCCAAACTGTATTTCACACATATAAGTAATTTAATAAGTTCAACCAAAGCCGATAGGCACCAGGTGACAGACATGGGCTGTTACATGTTGAGCCTCATGAGGACCCAACACCTCCTCCCCCAATCTCCTCAATGTTCCATTGCCCAATAATAATCTAGAAACTGTTTCTGGTGTTTTGTTTAAAAGAATAAATCCTCTCAGATTTGTTTCTATTCCACAAAAACATCACAAGCAGTGAAAGATTTAGGACCATGATGAAATCATTTAAACCAAAGTTAGGCTCCTCTCTGGTCCCTATAGAGATATCAGGGGTGAGAAATCGTGGCCCTCCAGGGCCGCTATCCAGCAGGTTTTAGTTGTTTTACCTACTCCGACACACCTGATTACCGGACAAATGACCAGTTCAGCAACTCACCATTACCAACTAAAACCTAACTGCTTTACTCCGTTCTTTTTTATTGCAGGAAAAAGTTTTCCTCTTTTATGCTGACATTTCAAACACTACCACAGTCTTCTTCAGAGCTAGACGCTTTTGGTCGCATCACTTCCTCCTCTTTTGTCTGCGGGCAGCAGAGGATCATGTCGCCCTCTGCTGCCCGCACTCTTCTCACCAGAGAACAACCAAAGAACCAGAAACCCAGAAAGACAAGAACCAAAACCAGTGATAACCCTACCATACATCAGAGGCATAACAGAAAAAATAAGAGCAACAATGAAAAAACACAACATAAACACACAAACAAAGCCATACACAACAGTTAGAAACAGACTAGTGCACCCAAAAGACAAGATACCAGCTGGGCTTAAATGTGGAGTCGTCTACGAAATCCCATGCAAACTCTGCAATAAAACATACATAGGAGAACCCGGACGCCAACTCAACACACGAACAATAGAACACAGAAAGGAGTGTGAGAAAGAAACAAGTCAAAAACACACAAGAGCAGCAAAAGAAGAAGCAGAAAGCACAATAAAGAAGTCAGCCGTAACAGATCACTGCATAAGAGAAAACCATATAATGGACTGGGACAACACAAGGATCATAAACACCGAACAGCAGAAACACAAAAGATGGATAAAAGAAGCTGTCGAGATAAGGAGACGTGGATGTGGGACCATGAACAGGGACGATGGGGTCTACACATTCGATCATGCATGAGGCTGGTTCATCGGTGAGGAGGGAGCGGCCAGCACAGTTCAGTTGTTTAGATTAAATGGTAAATGGCCTGTATTTGATATAGCGCCTTCTAGAGTCCTGAAACCCCCCAAGGCGCTTTACAACACAATCAGTCATTCACCCATTCACACGCTGATGGTGATGAGCTATGATGTAGCCACAGTTGCCCTGGGGCACACTGACCATTTATAAGTCTGTACACAGGCGCCACCGGTCCCTCCCACCATGATCAGCAGGCAAGGTGGGTTAAGTGTCTTGCCCAAGGACACAACAACAGCGACAGACCGAGCGGGGCTCAAACTTGCAACCTTCTGATCACTGGCGTAAATTTGCTCTTGACATTGGTGGGGACTTATAAATGGTTAATGAGATATTGAGTGACTTGTTTTTAACGTTGGCAGTCAAAGCATTGGTGGGGACACATCACCTCCGTCCATGCCAAATTCATGCCCGTTTCCGATTATGATTTAAGAAGAGAAAAGCTGCAGGTCCTGACAGGACCAGTCCCAGACTGCTCAGAGACCATGCTGACCAGCTTTGTGAAGTGGCCACACACATATTCAACCTGAGCCTGCAGTTGGAGCAGGTCCCCATCCTGTGGAAGACCTCCTGCGTGGTTCCAGTTCCCAAAACATCACATCCCAGGGAACCAGACCACTACAGACCTGTTGCCTTGACCTCCCATCTGATGAAGACCATGGAGAGACTCGTCCTCACTCATCTACGTTCAGTAATGACCTCGGAAATAGACCCAATGCAATTTGTATATAAACCAAACATGGGTGTGAAGGACACGCTCATCTACCTGCAGCACCAGGCTCTGACTCACCTCGAGATGCAAAAGAGCACTGTGAGAATCATGTTCTTCCACCTTTCAAGTGTTTTCAACACCATCCAGCCGTGTCTACTGCAGCAGAAGAGGGGTGCAGGAGTGGACAAACATCTGACTGCATGGACTGTCATCTACCTCACCAACAGTCCACAGTACGTGACGCTGCTCAACTGTACGTCTGAGGTGGTTGTGTGCAGTACCGGAGCTCCACAGGGTACAGTGCTCTCACCCTTTCTATTCACCTTCTACAGCTCGGACTTCACCTACAGCACCAGCAGCTGTCGCCTCCAGAAGTTCTCTGATGACTCGGCCACTGTCAGCTGTGTGTCTGAGGGGAATGACCAGGAGTACAGGTCAGTCATCCTGGACTTTGTGGACTGGTGTGAGCATGACCACCTTCACTTGAACACCAGTAAGATAAAGGAAATGGTGATTGACTTCCAGTGAAAAACACCATCAATATCCAGTAAACATCCATCATCATCATCATCATCATCAACAACCTTTATTTATAAAGCACATTTAAATGGCGACAATGCCAACCAAGTGCTGTACACGACAATACGTCACCAGACTAGATACAGCAACATAAAACAGAAAAAACAAATAAAAACTATAATAAACAAACAGGAAAGCACAAGGGTTAAACAGTCTCAGCCGGGAAGGCCAGGGAATAAAAATAAGTCTTCAAACAAACTTTAAAAGTGGGAAGGGAGGGGGCAAGTAGGACCATCAGGGGGAGCTGGTTCCAAAGTTTAGGCACACAAACTGAAAAAGCCCGTTCACCACGGGTCATGTAGCAGGCAGGAGGGACAAGCAGAAGGTGCTGGTCAGAGGACCTCAGGGTCCGCGCCGAAACATAGGGACTCAAAAGATGAGCCAAATAAGAGGGGGCCATTTCATGAATAGATTTGTAAACCAACAGGAGAATTTTGAACTTAATACGAAACCGAACTGGAAGCCAGTGTAAATTTTCCAAAACGGGTGATATGCTGCCTTCGGTCTATGCCTGTAATGGGCCATTCCCATCTGTACCGGGTCGGCCTGGGCCGGGTAGCCCCAGTCGGCCCCAGCCTGGCCCGGTTGATTCCACACATCCTTGCCTTAAGCCCATGTGGGCTGATTCTACCCACCAATCAGAGGCTTGCTCTAATGGAAGGTGTGAATGGGCTGATTCTACCCACCAATCAGAGGCTTGCTCTAATGGAAGGTGTGAATTTGCTGTCAGCAGTGGGTGTGTTGGTCCTGGTCGGCCTGAAGCAGTACCCCTCCAGAAGAGGGCTGAGAATGAGCCTTGGTTGGCCCGGAAAAATACCAGGCCACCCAGATATGTAAACAACCTACGCTACCCGGCCCGGGCCGACCCGGTACAGGTGGGAATGGCCCATAAGAAACCTTGCGGCAGCATTCTGAACCAATTGGATTCATACCACTGAAGAGGAGGGAATACCATATAAAAGAGTTGGCATAGTCCAGACGTGACGTTACAAAAGCATGAACAACGACTGAAGATCTTTGTGTTCAGGACAGATTTTTGTTTGGCCAGCCGGCGAAGATGAAAGAAACACGACGTGATTTATCTGTGCATCCATTTTTAAAAAAGCGTCCAGAGTGACCCCCAAATTTGTAATTGTTGGCTTCACCAAAACTGACAATGACGGGGGCAGAGATGGCTTCACAGCAGAGGGGGGAGCAGGGGGCAAAGAGAATAGCCTCCAGTTTGGAGCTGTTAGGATAGAGAAACCAAATCCAGGGAGCAGACATCAAGGTAGTGGATAGCTTTAAGTACCTGGGTGTTCACCTCAACAGCAAACTGAACTGGTCCAACAACACAGATGTTGTATAAGAAGGACCAAGGCCGCCTCCACCTCCTGAGGAGACTGAGGTGCTTCAGAGTTAATTCAGCTGCTAAACTCCTTCTATCACTCTGTGGTTGACTCTGTTATGCACTCTGCTGGTCTGTTGGGGTGCAGGCAGCTCTGACCAACACAGGAAGAGACTGAACAAGCTAGTTCACAAAGCTAGCTCGGTTCTGAGCTGCCTACTGGATTCAGTGGAGGAGACGTGTGAAAGGAGGATGCTGGGGAAGATGACCTCCATCTTAAAAAGCCCCTCCCACCCACTGCATCCCACTGTGGAGACCATGGACAGCTCCTCCAGAGGCAGACTGAGACATTCCAGATGTAAAACAGAACACTACCGTAGGTCCTTTTATACGAGTGTATAACTCCTCAGTTTAACTGGTACTGGCATTATCCTGGTACACAATAGTACCAATGCAATACTCTGTATGTGTTCAATACTCCTTTAATGCCGGATTTACATAGTATGTCTCTGTCTCTGAGCCCAAGTTTTTTCTTTTTTTATTCATGGTCTGTAGAGGTCGAATGTTACAATTCTAGACTACTGCCTACATGTGCATACACGTGCCTTTGTTATTACTTATCTTCACATTATTCTCAAGTGTTGGTGCTGCTGGAACAAATGAATTTCCTCACTGTGGGATCAATAAAGTCTATTCTATTCTATTCTATTCTATTACAGGACGAGCACTTCACTCCTGTGCCACCATCGCCCAAGCGGTTTTGTTATTTAACCGGGACAATGTGCAAAAGCATTAAAGCTGTTTTACACCAGATGATAGCCAGAGATGGTTTCATCTGCAGTCCCTGAACAGATAAAAGGTACTAAATGTTACATTTAAAAAACACACAACTATCAATAATAACACAATACAATTACACAATAAAATCTCGCTGAGACCAACATCTTAACTATTTCAATACTTCATGTTGACAATGCTGGTTTTCTAATAATAACTCTCTGACATTACATAAGAAATTCTTCCGGTCAGAGGTAAGTTTCATATTCAGTGGAAATTCATTCAATTTCTTGATGCCTTTATATGAAAAAGCTGTCTGTGCAAAGGCTGAACTACCCTACCCTTAGCTAATCTGCAGTCATTGTAACTTGGAGACCCGGATGCCCTGGTCTCAGAGCAGAGCTGAACAAATCCTTTCAAAGGAGGAGGCACCATATTACTTAAGATTTTAAAGATCAATTGTACATTTGAATAAGCTATTAGATTTTCAAAACTTGACAAATTATATTTGTCAAGCCTTGAGCAATGATGATCTTATGTTGCTTTTTGTCCAGCATTTTAACAGCTTCTTCATACAAACAACTTATTGGCTTAATAGTTGTCTCACATGCCTGGGACCAACATGTTATACAATGGTTAATAGTAGCACAAAATATGTTTGATCTGTTTTCCCAATCAGATCTACAAATGCTCAAATGCGTAGTTGGCTGTCAGTGAAGGTGGGTGACTCACAAATGAAACTTCAAATACAATTCCTGGTTGAACAGAGACAGAATTTTACGAAGGTTAGATTTGAGTCCCATATGATTTCTAGGGAACACAAAGGGGTTCAAATGAAGGCAACTGGACTAGCTGGTGGAAAGACAGAGGTCCAGGGGACTACAGGTCTGGTCTGGAGTCAGTTTTGGTTTAAGGAATCATCTGGTTCTAGCCTTCCACCTATTTCAAACACAAGTTTTAGAGGCAAAAACATGGATGTGCCATGGGCTCCCCAGTATCACCTATTGTCACCAACACTTACATGGAGGAAGTGGAAACCAGAGCATTGAACTCCTACAATGGAACATCGCCAAGCCACTGGTTCCGGTATGTGGACGACACATGGGTCAACATTCTCTTAAAAGAAGTAGAAGACTTCCCCAAGCACATTAATACCGGTAGCCCTGATGGATTACTGGCAACGCTGGAAAAGATGTTTGAGTGCCAGTTGACCAGATGCGTCACTGTCCGATCCCGACTGGCCTTCCTCATGTCTCTCCTCACCAGCTGTGCTCAGGAGTGGGCCGCTGTACTATGCAATAGCAAATCCCCTGGCGTGCAACAAGAGTTTGTGGCTAAACTCCATTAGACCTTTGTGCCTCTGAACAGCAAGGTAGTAGCTGAGGCTCAACTACTCAAGCTCCATCAAGGGACATTCTCTGTCTGTCACTACATTTCGGAGTTCT
>SSNQ01034114.1:127558-137950 GCA_006942095.1 Nothobranchius kuhntae | reverse complement strand
GCAATGTGTCGAGGTGAGTCCGACTATATCTAGCCGGTACCGCTCAACCTCTGCCACAAGCTCCGGCTCCTTCCCCGCCAGCGAGGTGACGTTCCATGTCCCAAAAACTAGTTTTCTTGTCCGGGGATTGGACCGCCAAGGCTCCCGCCTTGGTCTGCCACCCGATCCACATTGCACCGGACCCTTCATGTTCCTCCTGCGGGTGGTGGGTCCACAGTTGGACGAGCCCATGTATCCGGTTCGGGCTGGGCCCAGCCGGGCCCCATGGGTGAAAGCCCGGCCACCAGGCGCTCGCTCACGGGCCCCAACCCCAGGCCTGGCTCCAGGGTGGGACCCCGGTAACCCTCCGGGCCGGGTACTCCGACTCTTCATTTTAACCGCCATGAAAGATCCTTTGAACCGTTCTTTGTCTCACCCTTCACCTAAGACCAATTTGTCATGGGAGACCCTACCAGGGGCACTAAGTGCCCCAGACAACATAGCTCCTAGGATCATTAGGGCACTCAAACTCCTCCACCACGATAAGGTGACGGTTCCAGGAGGAGGGGTAAAAAATGATTTATTTATAACGAAGGAACTGAGGATGCACAGAAAAGTCTGTGGTAGGTACTGCTATGACAGCTCAGCTCTGATTCAGAGGTCCGTTATAGGCAGAGATGTTCAGCAGAACTTACTGTGGGACGTGAGTTTGCTGGCTGGAGGAGGGAGCAGGTTGTGAGCCGAGGAAGCGCAGGAGAGGGAGCATAGGTGGGGGACAGCGGGGCGTCCTGGTGGATGGGGCACTGGGTTGAGATGAGAGAGGAGGGCTATGGAGATAGGTGATATGGTCCGCGTGCTGAGTATCCAAATCCTGGAGCCAGAGGTAGGTATCCAAAAGCAAGCGACCAGAGAACAAGCGGGAATCCTGAAGAGGGAAGTAATCCACAATAAGCTCCAGGCAGTAGCAAAAGCCAAAAAATTCCAAAATACCTAGAGCAAAAAATAATAAAGCACAAGAATCCTAAAGATACAAGAGGTAACTCAAGTGGCTGGTACTACCAAGCTGAGGCAATCTTCCGGCGTTCCACCTTAAATAGGAAAACACCCCGCTGATTGCCGATCAGGAACAGCTGGGGCACTCCCTCTCCTGGCAAGAGACTCAAAGATGGTTAAGTGAATGAAAGTACTCACCCCAGCTCATGACAGCCTGCAGTTCTTTAGAAGTTGTCCTGGGGTCTTTTGTGACCTCTCGGATGAGGTGTCTCTGCGCTATTAGGGTAATTTTGGTCGGCCGCCCACTCCAGGGAAGTTTCACCACTGTTCCATGTTGTTGTCATTTGTGGATAATGACTCTCACTGTGGTTCGCTCGAGTCCCAAAGCTTTAGAAATGGCTTTATAACCTTTACCAGACTGATGATCTCAATTACTTTTGTTCTCATTTGTTCTTGAATTTCTTTAGATCTTGGCATGATGTCTAGCTTTTGAGGTGCTTTTGGTCTACTTCTCTGTGTCAGGCAGCTCATATTTAAGTGATTTCTTGATTGAAACAGGTGTGGCAGTAATCAGGCTTAGGAGCGGCCAATTACTTTTTCACACAGGGCAATGTAGGTTAGGATTTTGTTCTCTCCCTAAATAATAAAAACCATCATTTCAAAACTGCATTTTATGTTTACTTGTGTTATCTTTGACTAATGCTTAAATGTGTTTGATGATCAGAAACATTGTGTGTGACAAACATGTAAAAGAATAAGAAATCAGGAAGGGGGCAAATAGTTTTTCACACCACTGTATATATATATATATATATATATATATATATATATATATATATATATATATATATATATATATATATATATATATATACATAGAGACATACATACACACACACACACACACACACACACACACACACACACAACAAGTTCATTTGTGCAGGAACTTCTGAAAAAGAGACACTGTTCAACAAAATAATCAGTGGCCATCAACAGATTATCTACAAATGACCAAATAAGCCTACTGGATACTAAAAAAAGATAAATGGATTTTGGAACAGATACAAGCAGCAATAGTTGTGTAATGGCTAATAATTTGTCTCAGATGTCTTCTCCTCCTAAAAGTACCAAACAGTCACTTTGTTCTTCAAAGGTTTCCGAACAAGTGGATTTGATCTAATAGAAATGCTTGTATGTGACAGAGACTCCCTGGAGCTCCTCTGTCATCCATTGAAGTCACCCCAAAAACTGTAGATGCACACATGCCTAAATCAGGAGCCCAGTATCGTCATGACTTGGGGTAATTTCTTGACCCACGACATGCAGAATGAAGAGGCGGCAAACCAAGGTAAGTTAAGTAATAATTTATTTTAACGGGAACTAAAAGTGCTGCTTGAAGGGAGCAGGAATCTCCTGGGTATGTGACCAGAAGAGAGGTTGAGGTGAGGCGAGAGGCATGGCGAGGTAGGTCCTGGTCGGCGTGGTATCCAGTGGGAGGGTTCAGGCAAGAATACAGATTTGTGGTGTGGGGGAGGGATTGGGGTTCCAGGGGTGTGGACGGTGGAGAGCTGGCGGCCAGGAAGAGGAAGGTGAACGTGAGCCGGGCAGGAGTCCAGGAAGTACTGTTGGAGTTGAGATGGTCATGGTAACCTGAGAGGTTGAGAGGGAGGAGATCAGATAAGAGGAGTGCTAGGTCACAGCAACAAAATTTTAATATTTGAATTTCCTTGGTCGTAGTTCAGTCTAGGTTTTAGCGGAGAAATCTTGGTCTTAGCATTCATCATAACATGAAGTGTTGAGCTTGGAATGAATCTCAATCATAAAATATTCTTGACGTTGCCAAGTGTGACACAAACTACTGTACCTAGTGTGAGTAATCATCCGGCACTGAGTTGTGTCTGCCGGTTCCTTAAATCTTCCTGGTGGCTGATTGCAGATCCAGGTCACCTGGACCCGCTCTCAAGATACACCCACCTTCAGGGTAACAGATTTAGAGATAAAGTGGATGAGGGAACAGGAACAACACACAGACCGTGACAAATATATAATTTCACATCAACATCATGATATCACGTGAGTTCTGCGTGTCCTCCATTCAGGTTTGTTTTGTTGACAGCTCATTGGCTGTAGGTGTTTGATGGTACCTGGGCTCCAGCCAGGTGCATAAACACACTAATTGTTTTTGTTTTCGACACTTTGAAGTTCAGCAAGAAAGTCAATCTGTGTTTTCTTCACTTTTCAGAGGTCAGGTTGACCTTTTGACTTCAATGCAAACAGCCGAAGATCAAAGAAATGTGTGGAGTTTCTTACCTTGGTCACTAATGAAGAAATTTGGTGGTGAACAGTAAAAATCATACATTTTACTACTTTTACCCAAAATGAAACCCTGATATCACAGAAAGCATGATTATTTGTTGCAGAGGTTACAGGATCAAAAACTGTGGTTTGAATGAAAGTCAATGGGGCGTTTTTGTCCTCAAAAGTCACGAGAGAATGGTAACTTTTAAATCTGTTGCAATACAAAAATTATTAATGCAAACATTTTAATATTTCAGATATTTCACAGCATAACCAAGACTGATGTATTTGTGTCTCCTATATGATCCATCTATCCATTTTCAACTGCTTATTTGGGGTCGGGTTGAGGGGATAGCAGCCTAAGTCAAGAGGCTCAGACTTCCCTCTCCCCATCCACTTGGGCCAGCTCCTCTGGGGTAATCCTAAAGCGTTCCCTGGCCAGCTGAGAGACATTGTCCCTCCAGCATATCCTGGGTCTCCCTTTAGGTCTCTTCTCAATTGGACGTGCTTGGAAAACCTCACCAGGGAGGCATCCAGGAGGCATCCTAACAAAATGCCCAAGCTACCTCAACTGGCTCCTCTCGATGTGGAGGAGCAGTGGGTCTACTCCAAGCCCCTCCCAGATGACCGAGTTTCTCACGCAATCTCTAAGGGAGAGCCCAGACACCCTGCGGAGAAAACTTATTTCGGCCGCTTGTATCCGCAATCTCATTCTTTTGGTCACTACCCAAAGCTCATGACCATAGGTGAGGGTAGGAACATAAATCAACCGGTAAATCGAGAGCTTTACCTTCTGGCTCAACTCTGCAGATATAGCACCAATCTGCCTGTCGATATTACGTTCCAGCTTTCCTTTACTCGTGAACAAGACCCTGAGATACCTAAACTCCTCCACTTGGGGCAGAACCTCATCCCTGACCCAGAGAAGGCATTCTACCCGTTTCCAACTCAAGACCATGGTCTCAGATTTAGAGGAGCTGATTCTCATCCCAGCTGCTTCAAAGATGGATGAAAACCTCTCCAGTGAGAGCCGGAGATCATGCTCTGATGAAGCCAACAGGATCACATAATCTGCAAATAACAGATCCTCAGGCCACCAAAACAGATCCCCTCAACACCTTGTCTGTGCCTAGAAATCTGTACCTAGAAATCCTGTCCATAAAAGTAGTGAACAGAATCGGTGACAAATGGCAGCCTTGTTGGAGTCCAACTCTCACCTGAAACAAGCTCGAATTACTGCCGGCATTGCGGTCCAAGCTCTGGCACCGGTTATACAGGGACCTAACAGCCCGTATCAGAGGTAATGTCCAATCTAACACTGATCCTGTCACTCACAAACTGAAATCAGAGAGGCACATCATCAATCAGTCAGCAGTGGATGGATTTCTAGATTATTTGACAGCAGCTCAAGTTTGTTCAATCAATGAACAAGCAATGCTGCAGTGTCTTAGACACCGTGGCTCCCGTCACGCAGATTGTTTTGTCTAACAGCAGCAAAAGTCCTTGGATTAATCAAAACATTTACAGTCTCAGAAGGACATGCCGCAGAGCCGGGAGATGTTGGAAGTCAACTAGATTAGAAAGTCACAGGCTGCAAAGTAGAAGACTGATAACATACCTGAATGCGATGGTGAAAACTTCCAGGGACACCTACTTTGCTCAGCAGACTGCTGTAAACAAAAATAACTCTAAAGTCCTGTGTGACACCATAAACCAGATTGTTTAACCTCACTTCCCTCTTAGGCCAGTTTACTCAACGTCTGACTGTAACAACTTTCTAGTGTTCTTTGAGAATAAAATTTGAAATATCAGGGCAAATTTTTCATCCCCATCTACTTCCTATTCTCCCATCCATCAACTTTCCTCTCAGTCATGTAAATTTACAGGACATTTGTCTCATTCAGAAACAAATGAACCAACCTCATGCCCTCTTGATGTTAATCCTACCAGTTCTGGGTCTGGAACAAGATGGCGCCTTTACTTGGAGTTGCCGCAGTTATCTGCCACTTTTTCATACTTTTCTCTACTAACCTCCTCCTCATTTCTGACTTGCTCCTGTCTGCAATCTTCTTCGGTCATGGCTACCATCTGCTATGATCATCAGACTCCTTTGTCCTTACGTTCGTCTGCGATCGCGCAAGATGCGCCAATGATTATTCTGCCTATTTGTTTACGTAAGCAGCATGCTGGCTTGATGACAAACACTGATTCCTACCCGAACATCTCCATTGATGTTTATTTGATCATGGGAAAATGTCAGAGAAAAAGGAGTAAACGAGCAAGAATCCAGGTGAGAATAAGACTTCTCTTAATTTGTGGTTTTATCTAGAAAATTCTCCTACTGCCTCCATCCACTCTGTGGCAGACTGTGAGAACTGTCTGTCTTTCTTTGTGGACAACGTCAGTAAGGTTAGATCTAGCATCTCTCCCTCAGCCTTATCTTTGCCTCTACCGACTCCAACCCGACTCGTCATCCTATATAGCTTTGCTCCTGTATCCTTGCCTGAGCTAACCGAACTAGTTAACTATGAAGACCTCTGCATGCCCCCTCAATATCTTACCCTCATCTTTGTTTAAAAATGCTTTTCAGTCCATTGGTCCCAGCGTGCTCTCTATAATTAATGCTTCTCTGGTTTCTGGTCAGGTACTTTAAAAACATTATAATCCACCCAAGTCTTGACCCCTCTCTCCGTAGCAGCTTCAGACCCATCTCTAAACTTCTGTTCTTCTCCAAGATCTTGGAAAAGGTTGTGGCTAAACATCTCACAGCTGCTCTTGATGAACATAACATCTATGATAGCGTCCAGTCAGGTTTTCCTAGAGCTCATTCAACTGAAACAGCTCTTCTTAGGGTCTCTAATGACCTTCTGACACACAGCGATGCAGGGGACGGTTCTGTTCTGGTACTGCTGGGCCTGACCTGCAGCCTTTGACACTGTTGACCATTTCCTGCTACTGGAGAGGCTGAGAGACTGGGTAGGCCTATCAGCATCTGCTCTGGAATGGTTCTCGTCTCATCTGTCTGAGCGTTCCTTCTCTGTGGCCGTCTCCAAGATTAGGTAATCCACCACCTCCTTTACCCATGGTGTCCCACAAGGTTCTGTGCTGGGACCTCTACTCTTCTTCTATCTGCTTCCTCTTCAGCACATCCTGAGCTCCTTTAAAGGAATCTCCTATCATATTTATGCAGATGACATCCAACTATAAATCTCCTTTAAGCCCCATGAGATGTCTAAGCTGCAGCTGTTACACACCTGCTTAGACTCCATTAAAACCTGGATGGTGGGAGCTTTTTTCAGCTGAATGAAGGTAAGACTGAGATCCTCATCTGTGCCCCAGACAAGCTGGTTCCCAAAGTCAGAGACTCTCTTGGTCAGCTTGCTTCTCACACCAAACCATCTGTCAGGAATCTTGGTGTGAACTTTGACCCAGCTCTCACCCTGGATTCTCATATCAGTTCTCTTGTTCACTCTTCCTTCTTCCATTTCAGGAACATTGCTAAGCTGAGTCCCATTCTGTCCCGCTCTGAACTTGAGACAGTTCTCCACACCTTCATCTCCTCACGCTTTGACTACTGTAACTCTCTTTTCACGTGTCTGAGCAGAACCTCCCTGAACCGTCTACAAGTGGTTCAGAATGCCTGTGCTCGGCTTCTGACCAAGTCCTCCAAACACACCCACATCACCCCGCTTCTCCTCTAGCTTCACTGGCTGCCAGTCACCTACAGGGTTCATTTCAAGATCCTGGTTCTGGTCTATAGGGGCTTACATGGTGTAGCACCATCATACATTGGTGATCTTCTTAGTCCCTACACCCCCAGCAGGTCCCTGAGGTCCAGTGACCAAAGCCTACTGGTTGTGCAGCACCAGGCTAAATATCAAAGGTGACATGTCATCTGCTGCTGTGGCCCCCAGACTCTGGAACTCTCTCCCCCTGAGCCTGAGATCAGTGGACTCAGTGGTCTCCTTTAAACTCACCTGTTCAGGTTTGGTGGGACCTTCATCACCACCCTCTCCATATTTTGTTCTTTCTACCTATTCCATCTTTCCCAAGATTCACTGATTTCCCTCTTTCCTATTCATTTCTGGTGTAGTGTTAAGAATTTACTACATATATTAAATGATCAATAAGATGTGATATTCCATGTAAATATGAAAAAGGAATCTGGTTGATCTTTGAATGTTTGATTAAGATCACTCTAGGTTATTTGACTATTCAGGGAACACACACTTCATATTAATTCAGACAGAGTCAGGAATATAGATTATAAAAATGAATTTACTTCTATTTTTCTGAACTATGATTGTACATGACAACGTATGAATGGAATGATGGTTGTACAGATAACAGATGATGAAATGATAGAATGGAAGATAGATGTTTTAGCAGAACCTTGTGAGTATTTGAGTTTGAGCTTGTAATTGCTGGGTAGTAAAATCAATTTGGCTGTATGGTTTGATAAGCTAGAGATTTGTTTATTAAACCAACACAATCGTGCAGAGTCTACGCATCCTTTGTGTGGCGGTTGCCCATCAGCGGTCCGGACGAAAGCGGCCTGAGTTGTGAGGTTCACCGGACGTCAAGACCACAGGAACCCAAAGAGGTACAGTTCCCTTTGAATTGAAATTTCTAGTCCAGCCATGAGGTGCAACCAGGGTCTGCAGGTTAGAATGTCTACCTGAGGTGATGGGTGGCTCTTAAAAGAGCCGTTGTGTCTGAAGTCACTTGCAAGCATTGCAGAGAGGCTTTGACCTTGGGGTCAAAAGAGAGGATGGTTTCAAATGTTTGCTCACCGGTCGGCCCAACCGGAAGGCAGCTGAAGAACTAAGGAATCAGGAAGTGATTCCTGTATATGTTAAATGTTCTAGAAAAATCTGAATTCGACAGGTTTTAAAGGGCGTTAACAAAGTCCTCAGAAAGTCACTCCTTCACTCAGATACTCAGGGAGGTTAACTCTTAGTGTGAAGTGAATATGTTATTATACATTTATGTGAAGTGAATACGTTATTACACATGTATGTGAAGTGAATGTGTTATTACACGTGTATGTGACGTGAATGTGTTGTTACACGTGTATGTGAAGTTAATGTGTAATTTCACGTGTATGTGAAGTGAATAAGTTATTACATGTGTATGTGAAGTGAATGTGTTATTACATGTGTATGTGAAGTGAATTTGTTATTACATGTGTATGTGAAGGTAATGTGTTATTACACGTGTATGTGAAGTGAATGTTAAAACCTTAATATTAATCTCATGACGTATGAGTACACTGATAGATTAACTTGTTAAATCAACAAACACTGATCTGGTGTAGTTTAAGATCTGACGTGAATCATTACAGGAAAAATATTTATTTTAACACGTCATTGATTATTGCACACATTATTCACACACTATGGATTTAAAAATCTTGGTCATTCAACACATTTGATCATATCCACCTATAGAGTTGTAAAATCATTTATAATTCAAGGAAGATGAACTTCATCCAGAGAGAAAGTGCAGAAGTCTCGTCTTCTCGCAAAGACAAGGAAAGCACTCATTATGTCTCCCTTATTTGGTTGCAAGGTTGTAGATCCTAGCTTTTCCTGCTAGGAGGCCAGCCTGATGTAATGCGTCCCTGGATGTGTGACACAGTTTGTGTCTGGAAATTAAAAGTTAATTTTTGGTCATTATTGATGTAAATACTTGGCCTTTCGGTACGCTACATAGGAAACCTGTCACTATTAGTTTTTTTATTTTTCATTGCACCAATTACTAATGTGGGTCTCGGGAGGATATGAAATATTTAACTGAAATATTTTATTCCAACAGCCAATGATTTATATCGGGGAAATCATGAAGATTAACAAGGCTGTAACTCAATAAAATGTCTAAAGTGTTATTTTGTTTTCTTTCCTTTCTAGGAAGTATGGCCGAAACGAGTTTACCCACAGAAAAACATGCGTCTTTGCTAGGAGTTCACGGCTCTTTCACACGGAGTGTGTCTGGTCTGAAGGAGGTGTGTCGCCTCGATCTCTTGGTCCAAGCCCATGTTCTCCTTGCTGTTACATCAGAAAAGTCCTCACAGGAGCATCAGCTCAACCTGCTCAGGGCACACACCTTCATCCTCCAAATATGGCAAGTACTGCGTTGCCACCACAGGGATTTTAGAGGCTCACTCCTTTGTCCTGAAATGTAAGCATGTGTAGAGTGGGTGTTTTCTCTCTGCAGGTCTTGACCTCAGCAGCTTGTCCCGTTTCTGATGAGTTAGGAAAGAGTCGGCCACCTCAGACTCCTGTTTCTGATAGAAGATCCAAGAAGAAGAATGTGAAAAATGTAAGTCCCACAGCTCACCTGTTAGGAACACAGAGCGCCAGCAAGAAGACCCATTTTTACTTTACTCATAGATCTGGTGAAAATATAACATCGCTGCAGGCACTAGTGTTGGAAAAACACGAGAAGTAATGATGGCTGCATTCCATTCTGAAGGTGTTTGGCTCAGGAGCAGCAGACTAACTGACATTTGCAGGAATGGAATGCATGTCCAGATGTTTAGAGTCCAACATCTGTCAACAAGGACAGAAACAGTCAAGCCTTGTCCCTCGTTGGGTGGGCAGCAGGCTGTGGGCGGTCGACCAATCAGAGGCTAGTGTCTGCTTTCATCATGAACCTGACCTTAGAGCCTAATGAGCACTGTACCTGATAAAACATCTTTCATTTACATATACATGAATCACTTCCTGATAGCTTCATTTTGAATAGCTGCTGTTCATCCAGGACTCGTGAAAAATGGAGCATTAACCCATAAAGCCAAAGTCATTCTGACCCGACCTGTGAGCAAGTTGGTCCAACGTTAATCTTGAGATTAGCTACATTATCTTGAGTTATGTTGAACAAAGACCAACACTTGTGTCCTGACCCCAGCTGACCCCTGCAGAAGATAAAGCTGCTGTGTTGGATCAGACTTTTCCTTCCACCGTAAAGGACTGGACTCAGTATGTCTGCCCCGACCCAGCCAGGCAGGTATTCAGAACCAGCAGCAGCATCAGTAAGCAGGTGTGTGTGTGTGTGTGTGTGTGTGTGTGTGTGTGTGTGTGTGTGTGTGTGTGTGTGTGTGTGTGTGTGTGTGTGTGT
>SSNQ01034114.1:104299-125531 GCA_006942095.1 Nothobranchius kuhntae | reverse complement strand
TCAGAAGCTCGGAGGCTGCTCCCTCTCGAGGAGGTTAACTCCCTCCATCAGGAGATGATGGTATCCCAACAGGGATGCATTTATTCCATCTCCTTAGGAGAGTTTTGCCTCTGAAAGGAAAATTGTGACTAAATAGTGAGTTTGTGATTGACACCATGATTAGGTTCATTCCAGCATCTCGTAAAAGTATTCACTAGCCTTGGAGTTTACTCGTGTTGAAACTGAGTCATGGTTTTCTAAATGTTGCCCTGCGTCGACACCTTCCACCACAGCTTCAGCTACAGGTCTTCTGGGGCCTCTACCAGCATTGCACGTCTAGAGACTGGATTGTGTGCTGCTTGAGTTGGTCTGTCTCTGAAAATCAGTTAAGTTTGTGGACTTAAGGTGTCAAATGTGTCAAAGTTTGTGTTCTGAAGAGCAATGCTATCATTAGCACACGCTAGCATGAATATCATTTTGTATTTAGCACTGATGTGAAGAAAAGTGCTGGAGGAGATCCTCCCTACTCATAACATCAGACTGTTGTTGTTTCAGCTTGTTTTTGGGCTAACATTATTAGTGTTGCTGCTTTGTTCAGTCACTAATTAGTGAACATATCATGGTGATGAAGCTGATCTCACATTGAAAGAAAGGGCGTGATACCTTTGCCACCCAGGTGAAGGTTTTAACTCACTCCTGCCACACCAGCATGTTCAAATGTTCGACTCCTGCATGATTCAGTTTTCTCCCACAATCAGACCTTTTCCTGTTATTGTGCAGGATGTAGATCATCTGGTAGCTTCCAGCGCTAGAGCTTCAGTAGAGTCTGAAGGACTGGATCAGGGCGTTACCTCATGACTCTGCTGAGCTGCTGTGAGGAGGAGAAAACCAAACGCAGCTGTAGGAGGGCCTTTGTTAGGCCCAGAAGCCCTGACTCTGTCGCTCATGCAGACGTATCTGAACTTGTTTTTCAAAGCTGAGCCGGGGTGGAAATAAATAGTTCATCAGCAGAATTTTAGCTAATGTGTCATGTGAGCTCTTTCAGAGATATGAAAAATCACCAGACAGTTTCACATGTCTGCGTTAGACCAGCAGGAAGACCTCACACTGGCTCCAGATCTCTTTGTGCCACTGAGGCTGTGAGCCGGATTCATGCTGTGTGCTTTCAGCAGATGGCGTTGCAGCCTAGCCTAAGGAACGCTCTGGCATCCCTCCTCCCAGCGTTTACTGACCGCCTTGTACACACAGAGGGAGTCTCTAAAACAAATAGCTGTAATTACCGGCTGTGGTGGGCATTCATCAGTGGGATGTTTCACATCCATAATTGTTACTGGTTCCCCGTCTAATGGCAGTGAGCTTTTATTCAAGTGTGCATTTGTTCATGTTGTCATCCTTCTCAGGGTCACGACCTTTCGCTGCCAGCTGGTAGGAGGCTACTGCACCTGCGGTTGTGCCTGGCAGAGTTTTCTCTGGACATGCTGGAGGAGCATTGTGCAGAGGAGACGTGCCAAGCTTTGGCTCGTGCAAAGAAAACCTCTGCTGAAGTGGCACTGCAGGAGTTTACTCGCAGGACACCTGAGCCCAACTCCACAGAGCAGGTGAGACAGCAAACCAACACTAGCACCTGAGTTTGGTCATGCTGGATCTGGTTAAGGCTCCAGACGCAGGGTTGGGGTAGCTCAGGAAGTAACCCTAACCTCAGACCTTTGGCCCTTAGATTATAAGTTCTCTAAACCGCCAGTCTCAGGTGGTGTTTCAGCCTAATGTGTTGACCGTGATGGAGTCTGAGCCTCCTACCTGGATGCTATGTACAACAGCAAAGAGAAAAGGGGATTGATGCCAGAGGTGATTATGTTTTAGTGAGTGTATTCCCATCCAGACCTGAGAACTCGTGATTTCGACTAATCAGATTTAGTATCCCAAATCTTCCCTGTCACATTAATGAACCGCTTCCTGATTTGGTTTAATTAACTGCTGTCTTCTCCAGGAATGGGTGAGAGCTCTCAGAACCTCGGAGCAGGTGGCTCAGAGCCAGCTGGCCGCGGTCAGCGTTCAGCCGTCAGACAACGTGGAGATGAAGGCTCGCTGCCTCAGCCTGATGGGAAAGCTCCTGAGACTGCAGGCGGTGCAGGAGGAGCCCATGTGTGTGAAGGCCCTCTGGGACAGAAGAACGCCGGTACGCACCACCAGTATTAAAGCATCACAGAGCTGGGCACAGCAAGAAGGTCAAAGGCTCAACTCCCAGCTGCCATCTCTCTCCTCTCTGATGGTGTGTTAACACACACCTGTATGCTCCACACAGCTGCCTGTTTAAAGGTGCTGTACAGGTTTTTGAAGAGTGGGATGAAACTGTAACTGAGAGCTCAGAGCTGAGATGTGCTGCTGGACCACCCACCTCCAGAGGACCAGAGCTAGATCATTCTGATGTCTGACCAGCAGCTCCTGGATGACTGTTCCAGCTATGCTCCAAATGGCCGGTTTTTGTATAGTGTTCTAGAACCCCCAAGGTGCTTCACAACACAGTCATTCACACTCTGCTGGGAATGAGCTATGATGTAGCCACGGCTGACAGAGGCGAGGCCGGTCCCTCCGACCATCACCAGCAGGCTAGGTGGGTTAAGTGTCTTGCTCAAGGACACAACAGCAGAATTCTCTGCTAGGAGATGGGCTGGATCCCAACCTGGTTGTTGTCATGGCGATCTACATTCTGTCAACTTAGAATGAAGACGGAGTTTGTACTCTTTAGTAAACTCCAACGCCTCTGACACCTTATTCTTTTTTCAGGAATCCTGTTCGGGTTCTGGTGGCTTTCCCACAGCAGAGCAGAATTCAGAGAAAGCCAGCGATTCAAGCGAAGATAAACCGAGTTTGCCCTCTGCTACAAGTGCTTTTCTGCAGGTACATGCCTCCTGACAGGTGACCTCATCACTCCTGACTCGGCTCTAACCTGGGATCTCCATTCTGAGGTCCTCCTTGCATCTCAATTCCATTTCTCGGAAAACTCTTGGCATTCTGTGTAGTTCTCGTATTGCAGCTGAGCTCTGATGGATCCATCAGACTTGGTGAATGATGTTTTTTTCATAGAGGAACAAAAGATTGTGTTTATGTCTAAGCTAAGATTAATGATGACACAAAAGAACTTCCACCTGCTCGTGATTCCCTCTGAGGCCGAGGTTCATGTAGGAACAACAAACAACAGGGATAGATACGAGGAACGTGACCAAACCTGCTGGTGTTACAGAAAAGGCTGAAGGCTCAGCAGCTTCTGACTGAAGCCAGCAGAACATCGTCTGATGCTGTAAACCTGTGTCTCCAACACCACCTGTCCTCCGACCTCCTGGCTGGAGCCTCTCTGAATATGCTGGAATGTTTGGGGCCATGTGAGCCTGCAGCAGCGGGTCAGTGCCTCGCTCTGTTTCAGGTACACAACCTCACCAGGTATCAGACATCCACCAGCACCACTGTTCCCCATCTTTGTCCTCATTTCCAGACCTGCTGCACTGTTGCTATGGTGGAGGAGGTCCTTAGCTCTGCCTGCTCCGACACCTCCGACTCCCAGCTCTCGGCTCTGTTCAACATCCGCAGGAACCTCCTCTACTCCCAGGAGGAGAGGCCCAGCAGCATGCTGAGAGCGTAGAGGACTCCCTCCGCAGCACCTCAAAGGTACAAGGTCACCCCACACACACACACACACACACACACACACACACACACACACACACACACACACACACACACACACACACACACACACACACACACACACACTCGTGATTTATGGGTGTTGTCATCAACAGTAACCTCTCTTCATGGGTGGAATAATACTGGCTCTGTTCTGTAGCAGCCACGATGCCAGAGGTTTAACTCTTTACCTTCCAAACCAAGAAAAGTGTGACAAAGCAAAAGGAGCATAAATAAAGGGAAGCTTTTAAGAAATGTTACAAAATCAGTAAAACTAAACTAGCATTTTGTCATGTTCCTGAGCCGAGGTGAGCACTCTCTCCTCACTAACAATCTCTGAGGCAATCTTCCACAGGTGAGGAGCGGAGGGTGCTGCAGGTGTGCCAAATCTCCAATCTGGAGGTCAGGTATAAAAGGAGGATGGAGACACCACACTGCGCCAGATGATTGCACCTGTTAGGTAGCCCCAGCCTCTCGACTTCGTTTGCTTGTTAGATCTTTGATATTGGATTACTGGCTCTGAACCTTGGACTGTTTTTCTGGATTATGCCTTTTGGATTTTCCCCTGAACAGTTTGTTTGCTCTGCTCAGGATACTCAACTCTTCACACTTCTCTCGCTGCTTGAACCTCGGATTTCCAGAACCACGTCCCATCCTCTTCTACGCCTGCCCGTTTATCTCCGCTGCCTCACCCGCCTCAGCCCGCTGAATTCCACCTGCGCTCACCTTGGCTACCCTCCTTTCCCACATGTCGTGGACTAATCTTGGGACCACATAGGTCAATGCGCGTTTGCGAACTATGGACCTCATACATCACCGCGTGCTCCATACACTGAACTGTATGGCCGGCGGTGAGATGCCTTTGTGTCCCCTCGTGGAGTTAACCACCCACCGACCTTCCTCCTTCTACACTACTACCTCTCGCATGGACGACATCATCATTGCGTACCACCTGCGTGAGTGGCTTCTTCTCGTTATGCGCGTTGGGGACTATCCCGTTTCCTATCCTCTTTTGTTTTGTGCCTGACCAGGATCCAAGACAAAGACAAAGACCAAAGGCNACAAACCCATCTGTGCTTCCGACGATCGAGCTTTGGGCGCGATCCCCGAAACCAAAAGGGGGAATGTTGAGGGTCTGACCTCATGAGGAAATTACTATGCAGTGATTTTCTCCAAAATGACTGTGCTTAAATTGCTCTGAAAAGCAAATAATCACATCAGCGCCAAGAAACTTCATTTCCCATGATGCTTTGCACACGGAAGCATTGGGATGATGTCACCGCCTAATACCAGAAACACGTTCTGCGCATGTGCGGGAGGCCGTGGAGCTTTTCCAGCGAACTAAGACCATAAATCTTCAGCAAAGACAAAGAAACTCCGTTCTTTTGCCCAGGATACCTGGCGGTAAGGACACGCGGGTCGTACGCTCCGACTAACTTGAGCACGCGGGAAGTCTAAGTGCTCCATCAAGCTCACGGGACCGCTGGAAGGCTAAGCTGCAAGCCCATCAGGTCTGTCTAACCGCTCGCTGCCTAGCTGCGGAAGGGAAGACCACAGAACCGGGTTGGAAAAATCAGCAACTCCGTCAAACTCACGGAACGCCAAAACAGCGGAGAAAGCCATCAAACCGACGGACGACGCCAAACTGCGGAGAAACACGGAGAACCGTCAAATCAAACAGTGAGGGACGCTTCACTGTTCTGGTGATCAGAAACTCAATTCATCTCTTTCTCTCCTTCTTTCCTCCTTCCGTTTCCTCTATAGTCCAGAATAAGCAATAAAACCGCGCTATTGCTTAAAAGTAGCTTCGTATGTTCCTCTTTCATTCCCAATACGTCCGTCGGGTCATTTTGAAAGAATAAACTGCTTATTTGGTATCTTTAAATGTTTTCTACTATGGCCAAGTGGTTAAACTAAAAGATATTAATTCGTGATTAATCTTTTGTGTTGTTTCATGACCATTTTGAAATGTTTTGAGTGATTTTAAGGTTAAGTTACTTCTGATTCTAAGTGCTTTGGAAGTTAAAGTGCAAGTTGCCACCCACACTTTAGCCAGACAAAGGGGTCAGCCATCTTGTATTCAAGACTCCATTTTGAATCCATACACACGCACACACACACCACTCCTTTGTGAGAACGGAGGACCCCATTTATACATCCTCCATCACACGCAAACACATCCATCTTATTATATCACATGGTTATTATTCATTTATTTCACTGTTTATTCATTTGACAAATTGTTAATTAAATGTTATAAAATTCAGATTTTTGCCTCAAGCGACTTCTTGTGCTGACTAGAAATCTCTGCTCCGAGGATTCTACGAACTTCAAGAAAGACTGATAAGAGTTTTGGATTCAATTTTTCCCCGGTTGAAGGGGAATGGTGCCCCGTATATACTTAATTGTATCTTAATTAATTAATAACTCAGTAAATATTCCCATATTTACAGAATTTACTGAAGAATCCAAAAGTAAGTTGAAGCTTACTAATTGTTTGCTCCTAATAACCCCAACACTAACATATGGACTAACGCCAAACGGCACACCCTCACTGGATTTACCAGTGCACTTTTGTTCCTGCTTAGAAAATAAAGAACTTTTCTTTTTACCCACCTATTGAAGTCGTGTTGATTCTGCGTGTCTTGGGTTAAACACCTCCCGCGAGTCATGACAGAATCATCCGGCCAAAACATTAACCCAGCGGAATCAGCACTCGCCGTTCTGGCTAACAGGATGTCCCAGCAGGAGCAGACTCTTCCGGCGCTCATGGAACAGCTGACGATCACCAACCAGTGTTACCAGCATTTGGAGTCTATGGTCCAACAGCTTCACGAACGATTTCCAGCTCCTGCTCCAGCGCCGTCCCCAGCATCTGTCCCAGCCGCTACTTCCGCTTCAGGCCCGGAACCTTCGTCACGAACAGTGAGTCCACCCGGACCAGAGACGATCGGACTTACGGAGGTCACCCACTTCCGTTCAGCTCCACCGCTGCCATGTCCTACGTTCTCGGGTGAGTTCGAGGATTGCTATGGGTTTTTACTACAGTGCTGCCTGGCATTCGAACGTTCCCCAAATGCTTTTATGACGGACTCATCTAAGATTTCGTTTATTGTTGGACTTTTGAGGGGAAAGGCTCTTAGGTGGGCAGAAGGTTTTTGTCTGGTCCCTATGCTGATTTTTTGGAGGATTTTAAACAGACTTTCTCCAGCTCAGAGACCACAACTGAAATTAGAAGGAAGATTCTGCATCTATCACAGGGAAGGAGAACGGTGGCGGAGCTATCTTTGGAGTTCAGGACTTTGGCAGCCATGACAACATGGAATGACGATGCCTTAAAGGCAGCTTTTGTTGAGGCCCTGAGTGATAGAATAAAGAACCAGCTGGCTCTGTGTCCAGAACCAGCCACTCTGGATGGATTAATTTCTCTGTCCATCTCTATTGATAAGAGATATTGCGAGCTTCAGAAAATGTCAGCGATGGAGTTTCCACCGCATCCTATGTACCCTCGCCACCCAACCGCTAGACCTTCGTCCGCGGAGTCATCGGAGGAGCCCATGCAGTTGGGAAGGGCCCATTTAACCCCGGAGGAACGTCAGCAGCGTATCAGCAAGGGCCTCTGTCTGTACGGTGGACTTCCTGGACATTTCGTTCAGACATGCCCGGCGTTGCTAAAAGGTCGAGCCCACCAGTAGAACTGGGAGTCCTGGTGGGTGGTACCCCTGAAAATAAAACCTCCCGGTTCCTCATCGAATGTACTGTGACTTGGAGAAATCAACGCCACCCTACCACTGCCTTAATAGACTCGGGTTGCGAGCAGTCTCTATTGGATTCCCAATTGGTCTGCGAATTGGGTATCTCCACTGAACTACTTTCCGAGCCAGTGTCGGTTACCTCTCTGGACGGCACAGTACTGTCTACCATCACCCACAGGACCGTGCCGCTCCAGCTCCAAGTTTCAGGTAACCACACAGAGACACTCTCACTATTTGTTTTACCATCCCCGCAGAACCCGGTGGTGCTTGGATATTCGTGGCTCAAGAAACACAATCCGCTTCTGGACTGGCGAGCCAACAGATTAGAATCCTGGAGTCCGGAGTGTCTTCTCACATGCCTCAAATCAGCACCCTCCATGGCTAAGGACTCCGGCTCGGCGCCTACTGAGCCCCCCGATCTTTCCCAGGTACCCCCAGTTTATCACGACCTTGAACAGGTCTTCAGCAGGGACCGGGTTGCCACGCTACCTCCTCATCGCCCATTTGATTGTAGCATAGAATTGCTACCCGGAGCTCCGTTGCCATCCAGTCGTCTTTACAGCCTCTAAACCGGAACGAGACAGTATGCAGACCTACATAACAGAGGCTTTGGCAAACGGGACCATTAGACCTTCAACCTCACCCCTGGGGGTGGGATTCTTTTTTGTCACCAAGAAGGACGGGTCTCTCCGCCCATGCATTGACTATCGGGGTCTGAATCAGATAACTGTCAAGGACAAGTACCCCATACCCCTACTGTCTTCCACTTTCGAGCCGGTCCAAGACGCCACCATCTTCACGCGGTTGGATCTCCATAACGCCTATCACTTGGTTAGGATCCGCCAAGGGGATGAGTGGAAGACGGCTTTCAAAACACCCTTGGGGCACTTTGAATACCTGGTGATGCCTTTTGGTCTCACCAATGCTCCAGCGGTGTTCCAGAGACTGGTGAACTCTGTTCTGGGTGATTATTTGAATGACTTTGTTACTGTCTATCTGGCTGACATTTTGATTTTTTCCAGGTCCATCACCCAGCACCAGAGACATGTTCGAGCAGTTTTACAACGGCTTTTGGAAAACAGACTGTTTGTTAAAGCAGAAAAATGTGAATTTCATGTACCGGTTGTGAAATTTTTAGGTTTTGTGCTGGAGAGCGGGCGACTGAAGGCAGACCCAGACAAGGTGCAAGCTGTGACGGAGTGGCCTACTCCTACCACCAGAAAACAGCTGCAGCGATTTCTGGGCTTTGCTAATTTCTATAGACGGTTCATTAGAAACTGTAGTCAAACCGCTGCTCCACTAACTTCTCTCACCTCCACTTCTAAGCTTTTTGTGTGCTCACCAGAGGCAGAGGCAGCCTTCCGGGCACTCAAGAAGAGGTTCTCTGAGGCCCCAGTACTCTGCAGGCCTGACACTACGCAGCAGTTCACCTTGGAGGTGGATGCCTCGGACACTGGGGTGGGTGTGGTCCTCTCACAGGTGTCTCCAGCTGATCACAAGCTCCATCCCTGTGCCTTTTTCTCCCGACGCTTAACACCTACTGAGAGCAGGTATGATGTGGGAGACCGGGAATTACTGGCCATTAAGCTGGCCCTGGAGGAGTGGAGGCACTGGTTGGAGGGGGCTGAACATCTGTTTGTGATTTGGACAGATCACAAGAACCTGATATACCTCAAGGAGGCTAAGAGACTTAACCCTCGGCAATACCATTGGTCCTTGTTTTTCTCTCGTTTTAATTTTGTATTGTCTTATCGCCCAGGATCTAAGAACACTAAGCCCGACGCTCTCTCCCGCCAGTATGCCTCAGAGGATGAGTCCACGCCTGAAACCATTCTGCCTCCTTCCTGCATTGTGGCAGAGGTCACCTGGGCAATAAGGGACCAGGTCCTGGAGGCTCTCAAGGTCGATCCCGGCCCAGGTAACGGACCATCCAATAAACTGTTTGTTCCTCAGACTCTGCGAGGAAGAGTCATCCACTGGGCTCACTCTGAGAAGTTCTCCATACACCCTGGGGTGGGAAGGACCTTGGCACTAATCAAGCGTTCTTTCTGGTGGCCCGCCATCTATAAGGACGTCAAGGTGTACGTGTCGGCGTGCCATGTTTGTGCCCAACAGAAAGGTACCAATCGACCACCAGCTGGATTATTGTGTACTCTGCCTGTTCCGTCTCGCCCGTGGTCACACATAGCAATAGACTTTGTTTGTGGATTACCTGCCTCCCACGGTTTTACTACAGTTTTGACTATTGTAGACAGGTTCTCCAAGGCCTATCATCTGGTCCCTTTAAAGACCCTTCCTTCCTCAGTCGTGACCGCCCAGCTCCTGGTCAAGCATGTGTTTCGGCTCCATGGCATACCGACTGAGATCCTCTCGGATCGCGGCCCCCAGTTCGTGTCCAAGGTTTGGAAGGAGTTCGCCACTGTCCTGGGGGCCCGGGTGGCTTTAACCTCGGGATACCACCCCCAAACCAACGGCCAGTGCGAGCGCATGAATCAGGAGCTGGGCGCCATGCTGCGTTGTGTGTGTGCCACAAACCCCTCTGCCTGGAGTGACCATCTCGCTTGGGTGGAGTACGCCCACAATAGCCACATCTCCACTGCCACAGGTCAGTCTCCATTTGAGGTCTCTGTTGGATATCAGCCCTCCTTGTTCCCGCTCCAAACAGGTCCCACCAATTCCACGCCCCAGTTTTTTCGCCAGGCCCGCCGTGTGTGGGCGGCCACGAAGTCTGCCCTCCTGCGCACCGCTGAGAAGAACCAGCGGCTGGCAGACCGACATCGTCGCCCAGCGCCGACCTACTCGCCGGGGCAGATGGTCCGGTTGTACTCCAAGGACATACCCCTCAAGGCGACATCTAGGAAGTTCGCTCCAAGGTACCTTGGTCCGTTCAAGGTGGCGGCTGTTCCGAGCCCGTTGACCGTTCGTCTGGGCCTCCCGCAATCGCTGAAGGTCCACCCAGTGTTCCATGTGTCCCTGGTCAAGCCTGTGGTTTCCAGCCCCCTGTGTCCGGTGCCTGCTCCGCCTCCACCTGCCCAGCTCTACAAGGGGGGGCTTGTTTATAAGGTCCGGCGGATCCTCTACTCGCGCCCCCGGGGACGGGGTGTGCAGTACTTGGTGGACTGGGACGGGTATGGCCCAGAGAAGCGGTCCTGGATACCCCGGTCCTACATTGAAGACCCCTCCCTCATCGCCGACTTTGAGGCTTCCCGGTCCACTGCGAGGACGCCGAGGGGCGTCCGTTGAGGGGGGGGTGGTGTCATGTTCCTGAGCCGAGGTGAGCACTCTCTCCTCACTAACAATCTCTGAGGCAATCTTCCACAGGTGAGGAGCGGAGGGTGCTGCAGGTGTGCCAAATCTCCAATCTGGAGGTCAGGTATAAAAAGAGGATGGAGACACCACACTGCGCCGGATGATTGCACCTGTTAGGTAGCCCCAGCCTCTCGACTTCGTTTGCTTGTTAGATCTTTGATATTGGATTACTGGCTCTGAACCTTGGACTTTTTTTTCTGGATTATGCCTTTTGGATTTTCCCCTGAACTGTTTGCTCTGCTCAGGATACTCAACTCTTCACACTTCTCTCGCCGCTTGAACCTCGGATTTCCAGAACCACGTCCCATCCTCTTTTACGCCTGCCCGTTTATCTCCGCTGCCTCACCCGCCTCAGCCCGCTGAATTCCACCTGCGCTCACCTTGGCTACCCTCCTTTCCCACACGTCGTGGACTAACATATGGACTAACGCCAAACGGCACACCCTCACTGGATTTACCAGTGCACTTTTGTTCCTGCTTAGAAAATTAAGAACTTTTCTTTTTACCCACCTATTGAAGTCGTGTTGATTCTGCATGTCTTGGGTTAAACACCTCCCGCGAGTCATGACACCTTTCAGTGAGGTCCCTTTACATTTGAATTCAAATGTGAGCTGAGTTTGAGTTGTGTGCTGCTGAAGTTCCTGTGGTGATCTGTGGCCTGATGGGACCAAACATGCAGAGCCAATGTGCAGCCGGTGGCTGGCGTCTTCAGAGGGAGAGACCCGCTCGTCTGTGATGCTGAACTGCTGCGACTTTTGAATTTAGCTCATCTGGTAAATAGCTCATCTGGTAAACAAGCTAGCATTTAAACACCATCCCACCCCTCCCATTGGCTGTCATCCCTAGGCCACGCCCCCTAATACTGTAACCCAGACTAAACGAGATAGCTCCAATTACCAGCCACCATTTTCCATGTCCAAACATCTTTTGTTGTCTGTGACTTCAAATGGTGTTTTTCTTTTTGGGAACTGCTAGTTTGCCCTAAAGTTGAGGTGGTATAGCAGCGAGATCGGATAATAAAAAAATAGTAGTTAATGGTTAAGTACTGAGTAAGTCAGGGTTGGTTCCTCTTCTGTTCCTTAGATGAACTACCCATTAGTCTCTGAGTAAGGCTGGTGGGCGTTTTTCCCAGTAAGTACTGGTTAGTTAGCCATTAGTCTTGGGTTTATTGTTGGATTTCACATGCTGGCGCTGAAGAAACACCATTTACCGTTGTGACTGGCCGTTAAAATGCCGAAGCTCTATGTGATCTACGGTTATTACGATCACTCTAATCAGGACAAAGACAAACATTGTTTTCAAGTCCTGAGTGTTGTGCGCCACAAAGGACTTCATTAAAATAACGTAGCGAAAGAAGACAGCAGAAGTGGATCAGTAATCTATGGCTTACAGCAGGAGCTGAAACAGACAATGCTGGAGTTTAGAGCTCACTTTCTACCAGGTAGCAGATTACTGAGTGTTTTATTAAACTGTTGCTAAGAAACAGCCAGAAAAACCACAGGTCAACAGTTTTAGACGGTTTTCACGTGTCCTCACTGCAGATAGCTTCCAGAGTGCTAATGATTTTAGCATGTAGTCTAGTGTTGTAGCGTGGTGTTTGTACCTTATTGAGATCGAGTTTAAAGGTATAAAAGATTAGTTACAAGTAGATCCTAGTAGATTGTTAGCATTAGCGATAGCAATATTATCATGAGAATAAAATAGCACAACTCAGTACTGAGCAAAAACAAGACGACGGTCATTTAAAGCTTCTCCAGCTGAACCTGAACTAAAACAGCTGCAGGCTTCCAGGCCTGTGAAAGGCTTCTGTTTGGTTTGCTGTGTAACACGAGGAAGGTAGCACACGGTAGTGTGCTGCTGATCGCGTCAGCGCTGGGTAAATCCTCCACAGTGGATGAAAACTGCGACTTCTAAAACTAAATGTGTCATAACCTAAAAGTAGAGGTATTTTTGTACGATACTGCATCTGCCAGCTCAAAGCTTCAGTTAAACCGCTTTCATCGTTGCGCCATGTCGTATCTCTGTGTTTTGTTGCAGAGCAAAACATTTCCTGTCCCCATTTGAGTTTCGTGTCACGTGAGTGAAACCAGCAGTTACTAGGGATGTTCCGATCATGTTTGTTTGCTCCCAATCCGATTCCGAGTCATTTGATTTAGAGTATCTGCCGATACCAAGTCCCGATCCGATACTTTTCAGAAAAGCATTAAAATGAGAAGAAAACACATCTGAATTGTCCTTTAAGTTTCACTTTCATTCTGTAGGAAGTACACCGATTGCCCCGACGCATCAGTGTTGCTGGACCCGTCACTAATAAAAAGTCATGTTTGTTGTTTAAAAGGTTAAATCCGATTAATTTCTCCCGATTCCGATCCTTTCAAAAACACGTGATCGGGTCCGATTTTCCATCGCCAGATTGGATCGGAGTATCTGTATTTATACTCATTAACTCCTAAGTCGTTCCCTAGCAACAAAACACTATTTAGTCTCTCTTATTGTAAAGTGTTACTAGCATATTTCTATAGTATGTTAGAATGTAGTAAAGAGCTGGTTTTGTATGTTTGTTGTTGTTGCTTTATAAATAAACAAACAGAAAGAAAAATGCCTCATTGTTCACCATAAGGCACCACATGCTACTTTAGCTAGCATGCTAGTCTAATGCATGGTTATGTAGATGTGTTATGTTTGAATATGTGGCAGAAAAGGTGGAACCCTGGGGAACAAGCATTCCTGGAGGCGTGGCTTAGGGGCCAAATGGGATTGGACCACTTTATCAGGGACTCAGATCCTACCCTTACATCCAGAAGGTCAGATAAAGTTCTGAAACATGGCAGACAGAAAGTCACAAGTGGGAGAATCGGTAGTCAGTACGCGACCATGAATACTGCTGAGACATGACAGGCAGTTTAAACAGGTGAGACACAAGTGGAGTGGGTGTGGCCAGAGCCACAGACGGGTATGACAGGAGCAGAACATGACTGGATCATGTTGTTTTTACAGGCTTTCGGTCACCTGACCATCAGCCCCAAACACCTGAACATCCTGTCAGAGATCCCATCAAACCTGAAGATCTTTCTGCTGCAGCACTCCAAGGATGGGTAAGCAAAGCCAGCAGGTTCTGGGCTGTGTTCAGGTCCAAACCAGGGCCCTCATTCATCAAACATTTGTAGAAATATTCCTGTATTTCCTTCCTACAAGTGAAACCTGGAATGCTCTTATGAACGTCCAACATCCTGATTGATGAAGCAAGCGGTGGCCTCTCATGTTCCTCCGCTGTCATCTGTAGATAAGTCCCACCAGGTGCTCGTGTCGGTTCAGTCATTTCAATACAGAAACACCCTCCATTAATCATATCGGGTCACACCACGTTCTCTAAAGCACCTGTCCCCCCAAGAAAACCCTTGTTTGACACCAAGACCGAGACGCTGGCTGCCGAAGTAGAAGAGAGCCAAACAAGTTACAGAGGTTAGAAATGAGCTCTCTGTCAGAAATAGAGACAAAGTGTAGAGTAAAGGCTTGTTTTTACACTTTACATTTAACCCTTTGATGCATAACAGTCACTACAGATGGCTACACCTGGAGTGGACGCTGGCGTGTTTTTGCAGCCGCTGCTCACTGGTGATTTTAACGTGATTTTATGGTGTTTTACATTTTCATGGAGCAATAGATTGTAGTTTTCCTAAGTGGGTGCTATATTTTTTCTGCCTCCCTTGGATCCTGTTTGGTTGTCAGTTTGTTGTTTGGGTGTACAAGCGGACTAAACCTACCTCTCACTCCTCCCGGCTGTTGACCCGCTGCTATCAGCTAGCTGCCCACCGTTGTTCACCATGTGGGCCTGCAAGTTATTTATCTGGTTGACCCTCCTCTGGTCTGCCCTGTCCCTTCTCCTCCAACCTGGGGCAGCTCTGTTCCAGTACACGCCGGCTGATCTCCTCCTGCTACGCGGGCATCTTTCTGTGCCTCTGCCGGTAGCATTACAGCTCCATCGTCCTTCCTCCCCGCCGGAGATGCATCCATCATGGGTCTCGCCGTAACTTCCAGCTGGATAACTCTCACTCAATCACCTCATACTGGTCCACAACTCGTCGTCCTCGCCTCAACACTGGCCGGACTGCGGACCTTCGCTCTCTAGCCAGCCTGGCGAAGACAGCAACCTCCAACCACAACAACACCATCAACTTCGGCCTCCTGAATGTCCGCTCTCTCACAAACAAGGGTCAGCTCATTCAGGACCTCATCACCGACCATAAACTGGACTTCATCGGGCTCTCGGAGATCTGGCAGCAACTTAACGACTTTTCCCAACTTAACGCTTCCACTCCCCTGGCTTTGTTTACCTATCCTATCCACGTGGCTCTGGTCGCGGGGGCGGTCTTGCGCTGCTCTATCGCGAGAAGTGGAAGGTGCTGCCTGTCCCCACTCCTGTCATCAGCTCCATGGATTCTTCTGTTTTTCAAATACCCGGTCCCACTCCTACAGTTATTGCCTTGATCTACCGCCCACCCAAGCCCAATAGTCACTTTTTAAATGACGTCTCCTCATTACTCACCCAGCTCACTACCCATTCCCCCAATGTCATTCTGCTTGGTGATATAAATATTCATATGGACAACTTGAACCTCCCCCTCACCAGAGACTTCTCCTCCTGCCTCAAAAGCTTCGATTTTCAAACATATTCTAATTTTCCCACGCACATTAAAGGTCACTCTCTTGATTTAATCTGCTGCTCTGGTTTAACCCCATCTAACTGTTCTGCTAATGATGTCCATACATCTGATCACTTTTTCTGTCATTCAACATCCCCCTCTGTTCTTTAAGAACTAAGCCTATCTGTCACATCTCATTCCGTAATATCAAAAACATTAACCCAGACACCCTGTCATCTATTATTAACACTATATACATCCCTAGTTCTGCTTCTCCTGACCATCTTGTTTCTCATTATAACTCCACACTCCACAATATCTTGGATTCTCTTGCCCCAGTCAAAACTCTGTCCATCTCCTTTACTAACTCTGCCCCCTGGTTTACCCCTGAACTCCGACGGATGAAAGCCAAAGGACGTCAACTCGAATGCCTCCATAAAAGAACTGGTCTTGCAATACACAAAGAAATGCACAAAACTCATCTGCTTCAATACTTGGACTCTATTAAACATACAAAATCTGCTTTATACTCTGGATTGATTTCCTCCAATGAAGGCAACTCCAGGACTCTGTTCTCAATAATGCGCAACATTTTTCATCCCCCAGACTCTCTACCCCCCACACACACACACACACACACACACACACACCTGTATTCAGCTGACTCGTGTAACTCTTTAATAACCTTCTTTACTCAGAAAATTGCTTCCATACACCAGCAATTATTCCAAGTTCTTCCCCTCCCCCTGAGATTTTTTCACCCGGCCAGTCATTTTGTTCCTTTCTTCTTCCCACCTCATCCGAAATATCTGATCTTATCTGTAGATCCAAGCCCACCACCTGCTCTCTCGACCCCCTCCCTACAGTTCTGGTTAAAACATGTCTCACCTCCCTTCTCCCTCTCATAACCGCCATAATCCACTCCTCCCTCTCTACCGGTATTGTTTCCTCACTTTTCAAAACTGCATCTATTACTCCAATATTTAAAAAAAAACGGCACTGATCCCAATAATTTCAATAATCTTCGTCCCATCTCAAATCTTCCCTTTCTTTCAAAAATCCTAGAAAAAATAATCTCTGTTCAACTCCATGCTCATCTCACCCTCAATAGCCTCTATGAGCCCTTCCAGTCTGGTTTTCGACCTGGCCACAGTACAGAAACTGCACTCATAAAAATCACTAACGACCTCCTCACTGCTGCTGCTGATACTGGACTGCTCTCCATTCTCCTTCTCCTCGATTTGAGTTCGGCCTTCGATACCACACACCATCTTCCTCCATAGATTGTCTTCCCTTGGCATCTCTCATACCCCGCTTGATTGGTTCTGTTTGTAGAACGGCTCTCTGGCCGTACTCAATTTATTCAACTCAAATCCTTCACTTCCCGTCCCTTCCCTGTCACTACTGGCGTCCCCCAAGGCTCTGTTCTTGGTCCACTCCTTTTCATCACTTACCTTCTTCCCCTGGGAACTATTTTCCGTAAATTTGACATCCATTTTCATTGTTACGCGGATGACACCCAGCTCTATGTATCCTCCAAACCCTCCTCTTTACTCCCTCCTTCCTCCCTCACCAATTGTTTATCTGAAATCAAAGACTGGTTCACATCAAACTTTCTCAAACTTAACAGTGATAAAACAGAAATGTTACTTGTCAGCACTAAATCTTTACTATCCAAAATCCACAGCTTTACACTTCCTGTCGACAACTCCTTAGTTTCCCCCTCCCCTCAGGTCAAGAGTCTGGGTGTCATCCTCGACTCCTCACTATCCTTCCCGTCCCACATAAACAATATTACCCGGTCTGCCTACTTCCATCTACGTAACATTAACCGCCTACGCCCCTTCCTCACTACTCACTCTGTCGCCATCCTTGTCCACAGCCTCATCACTTCCCGTATTGACTACTGCAACTCTCTTCTCTTCGGTCTTCCTCACAAATCCCTCCATAAACTCCAACTTCTCCAGAACTCGGCAGCCCGCATCATTACCAGAACTCCCTCCTTCCACCACATCACCTCTTTTCTTGAGCAGCTCCACTGGCTCCCAGTCACTTCCAGAATCCAATTCAAAATTCTGCTATATACATTCAAAGCCATCCATAACCTAGCTCCCCCGTACCTCTCAGACCTCCTTCATCCTTCAACCTCCACCCGTTCCCTCAGGTCCTCCACCTCCATCCACCTCTCTGTCCCACCTTTCCGTCTGGTCATGGGGAGCAGGGCCTTCAGTCGCTCTGCTCCCCAGCTCTGGAACTCACTCCCTCCTGACCTCCGTAACATTGATTCCCTCACTCTCTTTAAAACCAGACTCAAAACCCACCTGTTCTGTCTGGCATCCCAATAATTGCTCTCTTTGCTCCAATCTGTCTGTTCGTTTTATGCTGTTCTATCTTTTATTGTTGTGTATTTTATCTCTGTCTGTAAAGTGTCCTTGAGTGTTTAGAAAGGTGCTGTTGAAATAAAATGTATTATTATTATTATTATTATTATTATTATTATTATTATTATTATTATTATTATTATTATTATTACAGTGGACAGGTACTCACAATAGTTATTTATTTATTTTTTGCTGTTAAGCACAGCTGTTCAAGACCTTATTGCATGTGAGCCCCTCCATTTGGACTTCAGTAAGTCCAGCCAACATGTTTCATGTTCAGAATGCACGCTGTCCACTGAGGTGGACATGTAATAAATTATTTGTAAATTATTATATGTTACAAAAATATTTGTTGAAATTTGTTTCATTCACACCTAAAGATGAATGAAAATAATTGTTAAAAAGTCATGGTAGAAGATCTCTTAATTCCTGCATCAAAGTATGAAGTTCTGTTTGGGGTTTGTTTTGTTGTCTGAGCTGTCGGTCAGCTTGGTACCGTGGCAACGTGTGGATGTTTGGGGAGCAGAGTGGAGGAGCTTCTCCTGGAGAAATCCTGAAGTCGTCAATAACTGAATCTGGACTGGAACCAGACTGGTGTGGTGTGTCTGTGGGTCACATCCCAGCATAGCTCCAGAAGGATCTCCAACAGGAAGCGGTATCTGCTGAGGAGCCTCTCTGGATTCTCACCAATCAGATCAGAGGACCTGTTCCCTCTAGAGAGCCAATAACAGCGCAGCAGCCATGCTTGAATGTCAGGTTCCCGTGGGTCTCAGATGTCTTTCTAGGTTCTAGCAGCAGGTGTGTGTTGCAGCTGTTTGTCCACTGACATTGTTACTGACGGTTCCCCCGTTCTGCCACTAGATGCTGTTCAGAGGAACATTTCCACACACGCGTACTGGATAGTAAACACACTACGTGGAAAGTCGTTCCTACAAATGAAGTACGCACAGATCCGAGTCAGGACGGTGGATGAACGAGGGCCCTGGAGCTCCACCCGGGGCGTTGGACGGCGTTGGAAGCTCAGACCCCGGGGAGGGGGGTCACACCATCCGTGACAGCTAACGTTTCTATGAGCTGACGTCTCAGCTGATGGACGGATGAGGTGTGATTCTTGTTTGTTGTGCTGGTTTCAGGTCAGAACTTTATGGCGGCTTCAACGAGGCAACCGAAGAGCCAGAACATCTCAAAGGCAAAACAACACAAGTAAAAGGTTTCAAACTTTTCATTCTTCTAAGGTGAACTCTGAGGGGCAAACAGAGAACAAATGGAGAACATAGGGTCTTCTAACAGGAGCATGAAAACAAGCTCATGGGGACCAATTATAGATCAACGTGTCATATTGTTGCAGGTGGACTCACATGCTCCAGAGTGGCCAAGGCTTCAGTTTGCCCATGGGCACTCCAGGAACTCAGGAAGCGGATTCAGAGGTTTGACCAGGAGAGACAGTCCATCCTAAAGGATGAGTCCAGGAACAACGTAGAAGCCCAGCCTGAGGCCTCAGAGGAGCGTCAGGTTCCCTCTCTCTCTCTCTCTCTCTCTCACTCTCTCACTCTCTCTCTCTCTCTCTCACTCTCTCTCTCTCTCTCTCTCTCTCTCTCTCTCTCTCTCTCTCTCACTCACTCACTCACTCACTCACTCACTCACACACACACACAAACACACAGCTGTTTGGCTGCAGAGCTTCATAAATAAGCCAGCTCCACTGCGTTTGTTATCATCATGTCTTTCCTCACCACTGGGGAAACTTGGGACAGCTGGTTTTACATCCATGTGTCACTGAAAGAAAAGTCCACAGGAAAACAATCAGTGACCTGAGCTAAGAACCCGTCTGTGTTCTCTTGTTTCCATGGACAGCAAACGGCTGCAGACACAAATTTAGAGCTGCACTCTGGGGAAATTGTGAAGGATCTGGACAACTACTTGACTCCACTTCTCTGTCAGTTTGATTCGTCCTGTTTGGGGTGAGCTAATCTTCGATTTCTCACCGGTGTCCCCTCATAGCCGACGTTTTCATACCAGTCTACAGACACTAGTCAAGAGTGGTGGAGGAAATTGTAGAGTTATCTGAGGGTACCAGTAAGTAGTAGGAAAACGGTTCTGGTGAAGCATAATGCCGACAGAACCATGGCAGCAATAATTAGCACCATAATGAAATATTTAATGTTCGTAAAATCATTGCTTTTTTCCAGTGGGACCAGATAAATCCATGTTGTTACTGGCAGACAGGAAGTTTCTAGAGTTGCCACTGGAGGCGTCGTCGTTTCTGCGAGGCCTCGGTTCGGTTTCACGAGACTTTTCTCTGCAGCTTTTCTACAGTCGCCTGAGGAGAGAAGAACCTTAGAAAGGTACCAAAAGCACGACATTTGAGCTGCTGTTATAAACAAGTAAGTGAACTGGAGCGAGTGATGCAGAAGTCATTTCCTGTACAGCGGTCCCTCGCTTTAGCGCGGTTCACCTTTTGCAGCGTCACAGGTTTGCATGCTTTTACCACACATTGTGTTCTCCATCTGATGGCACAAAGGTTTGAACTTTGAGTGTTTGAGAGTAAAGTGTGAAAATGTTTATGTCTGTCTGAGAAAAGAAAGTGTGTGTAGTGAGGGGTTTCACAGCCTTACAACTAGGGCTGCTCAATTAATCGAATTGTAATCACGATTACGATCTGGGCTTTCAACGATCATTAAAAATGACTTGAGCCGATTATTAGGCTATATTAGCACCTCCCTCGTGCTTTGCTCTCGCGTAGCAAATCGAGCGCACCTCTCTGCGTTTCGAACACGTGACGTGTCACATCAAGAGTAAAGCTAGTAAAGCGTGACCTCAGAGGAAAGCTAAGTAGACGTTATTTGGAAAGGAGAGGATAATGGCTGCTAAAGAAAGAATTCCGTTGGTTGAAAAGCGAGGTAAAACTACTTCAGTGGTGTGGAAATATTACGGGTTCGCAGAGTCAGACGTGAATCAAGTCGATATAGTGTGTAAACTTTGCTACGGTGTTGTAGCGGCACCACAGGGCAACACTACCAATTTATTTAATCATTTGAGGACCGCTCACAAAGTAACATACGATGAAACAATGAAGGAGCATAGGGAAAAACCCTCAACAACACCGGCTTCATCCTCACAGACCTCCATTCACGCTACCCTGTACAACGCGACTAAATATCCCACCAGCTCCCAGAGACACAAGGAGATAACAAACGCGGTAACTTTTTTCCTCGCCAAAGACCAATGCTCAGTCAACACAGTGAACAACCCCGGCTTTAAGAAGCTAATCAACACTTTGGACAAACGGTATAACTTGCCATCTCGTCACTATTTTAGTCGAGTGGCGATTCCCGCTTTATATGATGAGTGTCATGATGGTGTCACAAAGGAAGTGGCTACAGCCCAATATTTTTCCACCACAACGGACTTGTGGTCAAGCCGCACCATGGAGCCGTATTTGAGCCTCACGGTACATTTCATTGACATGGATTTCAACATGAAA
>SSNQ01034114.1:88487-103082 GCA_006942095.1 Nothobranchius kuhntae | reverse complement strand
GTGTTGCTGTCATTTTGTTTGTCCCATTAAAGGAGGCTGCAGTGATGGGGACACCCGTTGGTAACACGGAGGTTGCTGATGATGGTGCATCAAACCAAACGAAGAGGAAAAGGGGCCTAAGCAGCTTCTTTAAGGCCCCTCACAGCCCAGCAGCTCCAGGTGCAGAACATACTCTTCAACTGGACCAGGCCATAGCTTGTGAGCTTCAGGGGTACCTCCAGGCAGGGACCCTGGACACAGAGGAAGACCCACTGGGGTGGTGGAAGCTATCACAGAACCTCTTCCCACGACTCTCCATCCTGGCAAAGAAATATCTTTGCATCCCAGCCACAAGTGCCTCATCAGAAAGGGTCTTCAGCACTGGTGGAAATGTTGTCAACTGCCTGCGTGCATCCCTAAAGCCTGACCATGTTAATAGGCTGGTGTTTTTGGCTAAAAACCTTTGAAAGGTTGCAGGAACCATGTTTTGTTGAGTCATTTTAAGATTGTATGGGACTCTGGCCTACTAGTTTTTATTTATTTCTTATAAAAGGTACTACTTTCAGTGTTTAATTTTATTTTTGTTCAGGCAGCAACTTTAGTTGACATACCTCAATATGAGGTATGTCAATTTGATGCAATTGTGCATTGTGTGGCTACACAGCTTGCCTTGATGTTTGGTTATTTGTATGCATATATGTTATGCAGTAGTTTGAAGTTCACTGAACATTAATGTTTACATTTTTTTTATTTATTTCTTATATTGCAAAGCAAACATTTGCACAGTGGTCAGTATTTGCACACCATTTTATATTTTTTGACAATCTTTAAAGCAATTATTCAATACATTGTTATTGTTAAATAAATATCGTGAAATAATCGTGATCTCAATTTCATTGGAAATAATCGTGATTTTCATTTTTGCCATAATCGAGCAGCCCTACTTACAACCTTGTGGCGGTGCACTGGGATGAGCACGGCTGTTCCACAGCTGGAGAGCACTCGTAATCAGCACTCCTGCATCTTTACGGGAGGAGGTGTCTCCACAACGACGGACCACTTTACCCCTAAGAAGCCACGGCATCTTTTGTTTTACTCTAATATCACCATTATGGCTGATAGCCAATATTTACTATTATTAATACTCCGCCCGTCCAAACACAGTCTTCACCTGGATTTACCTAAGCAGACAGGTAGGAGCACAAGGACTGCATGGGCGATTATCTTTACCTTGCAATGAGATGCTTCTCATTCCTTAACCCTCCCACTGTCACGTGGCAGGAGTGAGCACCCCTCACCCATGCCACATGGACCTCAAGGGATAAAACATCAACCCTGCTCGATGGTCAACTTTCTTTGCGGGGTTACCCATTAGGACAGTGGGAGGCAGGGGCGGCGTTAGGCCCGGCTACTTGGACTGAAGCCCCGGATGCTTTTTTAGACAAAAAGTACAGAACCCCAGCTTTGATGAGACTGGTGTTGACTCAGGTTTGTGAGTCTTATTTGAAAATATTTGTTGTGATGCTGGTTTGCCTAAAGTTAGCTTACTATCAGGTAAAGTTGATGGAGAAAGAAAGGGAATATTTACTATCATCTCACACTAAACACTAACAGGAACAATACTCTGCCCTGAATATGCTTAATATGTAGCTTCAGATTAAAAATTATGTGGTACAAGACATATATATGATGTTGACTAGTGCGTGTCACGTGTGTGTGTGCGCGCGCGTGTGTGTGTGTGTGTTAAGCTCTGGATCTTCTTCAGTCCTAAATCCGCCCCTGGTGGGAGGGTTAAACAACCATTTGGAAAGACACATCTGGTGGTGGAAAAGATGTTAGTGTGTGTGAGAAGGGTCAGACCTTTGGCATCAAGCAGAGAAAACATCTAAGGAGGTGCAGAAACTGGGTTCAGAACTGTCCAACGCATTATTAAAACTGGTCTGATGAGTCCAGATGGACCCCGGCCCAGAGTGATGGTGCATCAGGGTAAGAAGAGAGGCAGATGAAGTGATGCACCCATCATGCCTATTGCCTACTGTACAAGCCTGTGGGGGCAGTGCTATGATCTGGGCTTGCTGCAGGTGGTCAGGTCTAGGTTCAGCAACAGGATGTGCTCCAAGAATGAGGTCAGCCGACTACCTGAATATCCTGAATGACCAAGTTACTCCATCTTCCCTGATGGCACGGCCATATTCCAAGACGACAATGCCAGGATTCATCAGGCTCAGATAGTGAAAGAGTGGTTCAGGGAGCATGAGACATCATCTTCACACTTGGGTTGGCCACCACAGAGTCCAGACCTTAAGCCCGTCTCTGGGATGTCCTGGAGAAGGCTTTGTGCAACGGTCAGACTCTACCATCATCAATGCAAGATCTTGGTGGAACAGTGCGTTAGGTGAGTCAGCTGTTGTGTAGGCCTTGGTAATCTAGTGGTTAAACCGGGGGTCGGCAACCCGCGGCTCTGGAGCCGCATGCGGCTCTTCCATCCATCTGATGCGGCTCTCTGTGCTTGTAAAATAATGAATGAATATTTAAATAAAATGCTTTATATTTTACTGCATTAATTTTACATCTGTATGCCAATTCTAAATGTAAAGATTGTCTGCGTAAAACTGAACAGTTCCAACCCGGTCTTACTGTGAGATCAGGTTGACGCGTCACGCTTGTGCGTAATCATAGGCGCTTTCTGAGCTGAAGAGGATGTGAGATTCTGGGATTCTCCTCAGACGGCTCCTGGATGAGTCGCCACATTGGAGACAGGAACAAGCGCTATTCAGCCAAAGTTTCATAATCAGGGAACATTTTCTAAGTGACAAGTCTCGCTTCAGTCAGAGGAATCTTCCTGCATGCGCTCTGGTTCTGCGACGCGCTCCAAACCCCTCTCCACATCTTCAGCTCTCTGTGCACCGTACGCACGCGCTGACAGTGAGCTGTGCTGAGCAGTGTCCAGCTCAGATGTTCAGATGGGAATCTTTTCTTGAGTGATTTAGCTACATCTGCGATGTGCGTAACGGATAAAATGTCAGTTCGTCTGCATGCGTCGGGGTAATTCTTTCTATTCTTTCTCCGTCAAAATAAACGGTCAAATATGGGAACTATTCGGTCAACACAAGCCCAGCTTTTAACTGTTCTGTTTTCTTGTGAAAATTGTTGCAAAGAGATAAAATTTAACTTGATTAACACCAGAGCCAGGCGCACTGCACCGGTATCTCCGTCATTGTAAATGCGGGAAAAACAAATTGATTGGATCCTTTTCTGATCTTCCCCACCTACAAAGTTTGATTACAACAATCAAACGTGACAGAGCCTGGATTTGTATTCTGAACAGTCTAAACATGTTTTTAAAAGAAACGTATGACAAAAGTGGCACCTGCTCAGTAAAACCACCAACAGGGTGAAAGATATCAAAATATTGTAGGCAGAGACGGGCTACAACTTCTGGATCCACTTTATATAAATCGTTTTATTGATTATCTTCTTATGAAAGATAGCTTTGACGTACACGAGCGACCGGTACTGGCTGCTGTCACCTGTTGTGATTGGTTAAAGCAACTCTGTGCTGTCTGAGGGTAGGCCCCGCCCACAACGCCGTGGCTGCTGTGGCTCCCAGTGTTTTCTTTACTGTGGGAAACGGGTAATAATGGCTCTTTGATGGGAACAGGTTGCCGACCCTGGGTTAAACTTTTCACCATTTGCTGATGCTGGTTTGACTTCTGGTGTTGGCAGTTATTTATCTGAGGGCAGCAGAACTCAAAGGTAGAGCGGGTTGTCCAGCAATCGGAAGGTTGCAGGTTCAATGCTGGCTCTGGACAGAGAATGCTGCTGTCGTGTCCTTGGGCAAGATACTTAACCCACCTTCCCTGCTGGTGCTGGTCAGAGGGACCGGTAGCGCCTGTGCTTGGAAAGCCTCACCACTGTCAGGGCGCCCCCAGGGCAGCTGTAGCTACATTTCAGCTCATCACCTCCAGTGTGTGAATGGATGAATGATTACTGTAGTGTAAAGTGCTTTGGAGTCCTCTGACTCTGAAAGGCACCATACAAGTGCGGGTCTCTAAAGATGTTTGAATTTGGTCGTTTCCAAGCAGCACTTAGATTTGCTCTGCTCAGCTCACATGGACTCACACTGGCTCAGTACAGAAAGTAAAAACCAGATTAGTCCTTATATTTTAAACAGCTTACCAATAAAAGGTTGAACTGGCAAGTGTAGCTAAAACAGAAAAGAAGAAAAAAGTTACTGCCGCTACTGGGAGGTGAACCGGTGCAAAACAGCATACCAGTCAGTCACTCCAACCACTGGACTAGGAATGTCTGCTACAACACAGTCGCCTAAGAAACATCTACTGTGCATCCTTGTAGACAGGACTCGTGGTTTTTACATCGATGTATTGTTCCAAATGCCGAAGTAATTTGTCAGAAGACCCACTCTAGTACCGGTGGAGGTTTAAAGCAGTCATCCGTCACATGAAGGTCACATCCTCACCTGCAGCCTGAATCAACTGCTCTACCCCCACAGCTAGGAGACAGTGGGCGTTAGTGGCCTACTTCCAGGAGAGACAGGTTCCAGATCAGAGACTAGCTTGAGCAAGAGGAGCAGGACCTGATGGCACAATTAGTTTCCATCAAGGCTTTTGCGGGGTTTTCAAAATAAAACTCAAAATTTGCAGCTGAGACAGGATAATACATGAATGCAGCCAAAAATAGGTTTTAGGGTATTTTTAATGAGAAATAATATCATGGATTTAATGGATTTTCTTTGATCTGGTCCCTTTAAATGAAGAAAAGGGTGTTAAAATTAGAACGTAAAAAATAACTCTTAGAAAGAGCAGCGAGTGTTAACCTGCAGACATCTGTACACTTTCAAAGGTTGAATCATTTGCATCACTTGAGTTGATGTTCAAATACCTCAGTTACCGTGTGTGTGTGTTTGCGTGTGTGTGTGTGTGTGTGTGTGTGTGTGTGTGTGTGTGTGTGTGTGTGTGTGTGTGTGTGTGTGTGTGTGTGTGTGTGTGTGTGTGTAATAGATGTGTGTGTGTGTGTGTGTGTGTGTGTGTGTGTGTGTGTGTGTGTGTGTGTGTGTGTGTGTGTGTGTGTGTGTGTGTGTGTGTGTGTGTTCATATATGTGTGTGTGTGTGTGTGTGTGTGTGTGTGTGTGTGTGTACATACATGTGTGTGTGTGTGTGTGTGTGTGTGTGTACATACATGTGTGTGTGTGTGTGTGTGTGTGTGTGTGTGTGTGTGTGTGTGTGTGTGTGTGTGTGTGTGTGTGTGTGTGTGTGTGTGTGTGTGAGAGAGAGAGAGAGAGAGAGAGAGAGAGAGAGAGAGAGAGACGATGCTCCTCCGAGGCCTCAGGCCGGGCTTCTACGCATGTTCCTGTCGGTGTGGAGGAGCAGGGCTTTGCAAATATGAATAAAGTGTTTTTCTTGGCTGCCCCGGAGCGGCGGGGTCTACCCTTCCAGTAAATAAATGTGCTAATTTTTCTGACTCTTTTGCTGCAGCTGAAAGGGACAACAAACAGAAGTCCAAAGGTGTGGAGGGGACTAAGGGGAAAAGGGATCAAAGGCAAACCATCAAACAGGTGAGTTCACTAACTGAATCTGGGTCTGCCACATTTACACAGGAATATGACTCTTACCTGCTCTCAGCTCCAGGAATTATTCAGGTCCCTCCTGCTTCTTTTAACTGCAGTTTTAAACCAATTACATAGCATGTTTTCATATAAGTACTCCCTCCAGCTTCTAAACGTTTCCCTTTGTCCTGCTCCAGGTTTGGAAATGAACGTTTAGTCTTCTCACACATTTTATCAGCATAATAAATATCCTCCAGTCTGTCTATGCTGCAGACACTTTAGTACAACCATCCTTTACCTTTCTCAGTGGCCTAGTGGTAGAGCGTCCGCCCTGAGACTGGGAGATCAGGGGTTCAACTCCTGGTCGGGTCATACCAAAGACTTTGAAAAAATGGGACCCAATGCCTCCCTGCTTGACACTCAGCATTAAGGGGTTGGATTGGGGGGGTTAAACCACCAAATAGTTCCCGAGCGCGGCTTGTCTGCAGCTCACCGCTCCCCCAGGAGATGGGTCAAATGCGGAGAATAAATTTCGCACACACACCTGAGTGTGTGACAACTAATGGAACTTTTACTTCCTGTTTTTAACATCGCATTTGTAGCCGACTGCCTTTAATAACAAACACTCATGACTTCTCCAGGCATCTGCCAAACATCTGGGACCTTCTTACACCTTTGCTTTCGACACACAGAACTTCAAATGTATCCTTTCAACTCGTTTAAATGAAGGTGTATGAACTTTCATCAGTTTGTTTATTTAATATTTAGTCAACAAACACCACAGAGTTCTGACCCACATTAACCAGCTGATGGAAAAGCACAAACAGCAGAGAGGAGTAGTTGAGGGTTAGGAACCGGCTAGACAGACTTTTCTGATGCATGGAGATCATTTTCATTAACGTTCCTCAGATGTTGTTGATCCTTTGGATGAAGGTGAGTAAAAACGTGTTTATGCACCAGTTAAGAGAAGATGTCACCCTGTGTGTGTGTGTGTGTGTGTGTACATACATGTGTGTGTGTGTGTGTGTGTGTGTGTGTGTACATACATGTGTGTGTGTGTGTGTGTGTGTGTGTGTGTGTGTGTGTGTGTGTATACTCCCAGAGGCGTGCTCAGAGCTATAAAGCTCAATGCGCCAAATTCTGCTTTGATGAAAGAACTCTCCATTACCCGACTGCAGCCATGCATGGCGGCCATGCTTGGCTGCAGTCGGGTAACGGTACTTCATGTCCACTTCAAACAAGATATGTTCAGCTGTAAACACTTTTGTGGTTGTTATGTAATCCAGATGCTTTGTCTTATCTCTAAATGTTGTCTATGCTCAGGAGAAATCTATCTAAGAATGAGAGTGAAGGAGGTCATGAAAACCTCCAGCCACCATTGGACACACCTGTGGGAGAGGCTTGTGGGCACCACTCACGCAGCCAGGTTAGATTCCCATCTGTCTCCATACATCACATCAGCTGTCTTTGCTAACTTTGGTTTTGTATCCATCAAGTCTCTTTCAGAAAGAGCAGGACTTGTGCAGATGCAGTGGCTTTATTTACCTGAGGATGGAGCCCTTATTGGCAAACGTCCCACCTGCCAAACTAGCAGCCTTCAATCTGTCTGGTATGGTGATGCTCTACACCAAAATGTCCTCCACGCAGTCTGGCCTCATTCTACTCTCAGCTGTTAGGGTTACATATTAATAGTGTTGTGACATTTTCACAGTACAAGTACATAGACAGCCTTGGGTCTTACAAACTATGAAAGTAGATAAATGGATTTAAGTCTTAAATAAAACTTGATTCTTGATTTTGGTTAGCATTGACTTCCTTTGTCTATCAGAAACGGACACATGAACTCATAAAGTAAAACAACGTTCCTTTTTTCATGCCGGCTGTGGCTTCGGGTCCCGGACCACAGGGCTCTATGTAGTACCTCACTACACGTGTCATCGAATAAGTAATGGAATACTAGTGACAGTGGGGAAGGGTACATATACCCTAACCCAGAGCTCAGGACAACGGAAACATTTTTTACACCATAATGTTTTTCTGTTTATAACTAAGGAAGGTTCAATAACTTCAGCACTAACAGCTCCAGCTTCGGCAGATCTAGGAAACTGTGTTTTAAGTTAAAGTTTTTACTTTCTGTGAGTGTTTATTAGTCACAGGTACTTGTGAGGAAGTCTTCAGTTTGTTAGAAGGTCTTAAATGGGCTGCATGGTGGCGCAGTGGTTAGCACTGTTGCCTTGCAGCACGAAGGTTGAAGGTTCGAAACTCGGCTGCGGCCTTTCTGCGTGGAGTTGCGTGTTCTCCCCATGCATACGTGGGTTTCCTCCGGGTACTCCGGTTTCCCCCACAGACCACAACATGCCCTATAGGTTATAAATTGTAAGTCGCTTTGGATAAAAGCATCTGCTAAATAAATGAACATAAACATAAATGTGTTTGCTTTGCATCATGAATGCCAGAGAGAGGTAACACCGTAGCGCCGCTGTTTGCTTCCTTCAGAGTGCAGCATGGTTCTGCTCTTTGACCGGGTTCTGAACAAAACCAACGTTCTCCATCAGACAAACCTGGAAAGGAAACCGCGGTAAAAACAACAGTTTTAGTGAGAGTTGGTTTCTATTTGAACACAAACATGGATTTGCCCGTTTCTGACCCAAATAAACTGATGGCTTTTCTCTGATCCAGTACCGAACAGCTTTCCTTGGAGGCGGCTCTGTTGTTGAGTCTGAGTGGCGTCAGATGCATCTTCCTCAACCAGTGGCGCAGCAGCCTCCTACAGGCCACACATGATGCTGCTGCTGTGCTGGACCGTAGGTTCAGGTCTTACACAATGTTGTTGTTGATTTCAGTGGAGTTCTGATCCAGTTCCTGGTCAGGGGCACAAATGGGTGTACACACTGGTTCTGAGTCATTTGGTCGGAAGGACCGGTGTACGGCAGCCTCGCCTCTGTCAGTGTGGTTACGATGTAGTTCATCACCACGAGGGTGTGAATGGATGAAAAACTAATTATGTTGTAATGCACCTTGGGGGGTTGGATAAAGGTAGCAGGTTAGCAACCACCAGTTTATGTGAAGAGGCGTTCCCTGTTCGATAAACTGTTCCTCAATTTTACAAAAGTAAATTAAGCTAATGGATGTTGACTTGTGGAGATCCTCTGATCCTTGGGATGGTTTATAATATCTGTGGTTACAAAGATCTAGTTGTAGAAGATGAGTCGGCAACTTTAAACCAAAACTACAATCAGCTGAGACTCACTCCCAGATTAGCTTTAGAACACAATGGTACCTAAACATCCTCCCAGAGGAACTCCTCCAGCCATCCAACAGCAGCTTGGTGATGATGAACAATGTCTTCTCCAGTATGATGGAGCACCGGGCCAGAAGGATAAAGTCATCGGGACCAGAACATCTACATGCTGGGTCTAGGAAACTCCCCAGACCTTCACCCCACTTAGAACTTGTGCTCATCCACCAGAGAAAGGAGGACTAAACTAATGATGATGAATGAGCTTCATCAGATAGCATCTGGACCTGCAGGTCAGGGTGGACTGCTGGCATCGTCCCGGTCCACCCCTGACTACAGGCTTACAAGGAGCAACACTACTTAAAATGCAATTAAATATAAAAGTGTAAGTGCCTATGGGTGTATGGCTGTAACCATGGCAATGCCTGACAAAAACAGTAGAAACTTTGTAAAACACACACTTGTGTCTGCCTCTAACCATCTGACCATGACCCAGTAACGGTGCCATAATGTGCTACAGACACCCTGAGACTCAGGCTCAGCTGTGGCCAGACCGTCCTGGCTCTGAGGAGACGAGGCGCCTGCAACACGCCGCATCACAACCACCAAGGACCAATGGGTACTTTCACTCCACTCAAACAGCCGCGTGTGTCTGAGCACAGACAGGACTTCATGTAGAAGTCATCATGAAGTGGAGCGCTCATGCTGTCATCTTCTCTCTGCAGATCAAATGTTCTTCACTTCCTCTAAAGCAAAGGCTCCATCTGAACCAGCTCTGCCATCGTCGGCCTTCAACTGTGTTCTCTATGGACTCCCCTTAATACACTGTAAACCCTGAATAACCTTCCCTGTTAAAGCGATTACAAGCATGCATACCTGAGAGATTGGCTTTTATTGCTTTATGTAATGCACTAAAGCTGCTGTTATATGAGAGCTTTAAGACTTTCATTAAAGATCCACTTCGGCTCATTTCTTATGTAACCAGTTTGTCATTTTATTGAAAATACTCATTTTATTCTCAACAGTTTGACTATAAACAGTAAATGTAAAAATTATTTATTGACAAACAATAATTTGATGGGATGAACTGAAAGCTGCTTCAGTCTCAAGTAAACAAAGTTTAAACCGTTTTTTTTCTTCTTCAAACTAAATAAATCTGAGAATACATTTGAGGCTAAATATAGATTTATTGTTTCAGCAGAGCTGAAAGAAAACTCATAAACTTTAGTTTAATAACTGGCTTCTGTTGAGAGAAAAGGAGTTTGCAGTTTTCTTCCAGTTGGATGAAATAAAAAAGGAACTAAACTTTATTGAAGATGTTAGAATTTTTGATCTGAGGAGTTTTCTCAGCACCGCATTTTTAATCTGGGATAATGTCGTTACTTTGTTCCTGAGCCTATGGTTATGATCTCTGAACTCATACCCCACATCCTGAAGAACAAGAGATGTGTTTTACTGCTTTTCAAGATAAAAACCATCAGGTGCTCCACAAGCACAGTAAAAATGTTAAAATGATCACAAAAGATAATAAGTTATTTAGATAAAGTCGACATGGATCTACGTACATCTGTAGAAGACAGGACGGGGTGGATGATGGGAGCAGAACCACTGATTAATAAATAACTCGTCTGATGTGTGGACAGCTGTCTGATGCCTTTCACATAATCCTGCTGCTGCCTGCAACAGCAGCATTTTGACCTTTCACCTTTATGGTCAGACAGACATCTGCTCACTCTCCTGCTGGTGCTTCAGTAAATACATGCTGGATAAAGTACCTGCACTCTGAGCTACAGTATAAATAAATAAATATATAAATATATATATATATATATATGTATATGACATATATATATATATATATATATATGTCATATAGTCTTCTCCTTTATGAGCACCGGTCAAACCCAGACTGAAGCCAGATGAGACGAAGACCCAGGAAATCAGACACTTGGCTTCATCGCTATTGTGAGTTTAGGTTCAAGTTAATGGCATTTATTTTGTTTCCCTGTGCATAGAAACAAAAATAACAAATCAAATCAAACTTGTTCTTAAACTAAACGTTTTGCTTCCATTAAGAAAAAAATGAACAAAACAGAAGTTTGTTTGCTTGTTTTAGTTTAGTTTTATTTATCCAGGTGAGTTGATAGAGAAGTCATTCTCATTTATATCGAGGATTTGGCCAAGAGGCAGCAGCAACATAGTTAGATTTACACCACAGAACAACAGATAAACAGTCAGACATAAAGACAAAGGACTGTTCTCATATATAACATGTACAAGCTATCAGAACAGACTAAACACTTTAATACTCAGAAGCAACATTGATCAGAAACTGCATTATTGAAGGTAGATAATGGAATGGAGGCAGTGAGCTTCAGTGGTTTCTGCAGCTCATTCCAGTCGCTGGAAGCAGCAAACTGGAATGAGGAGCGGCCAAAGGAGGTGCGAGCTTTGGGAATAACTGTCGAGATGAAGTTACTGGAACGTAAATGGTGCTGGTTGTTGGAAGTGATGAGTAAAGCCTGATTCATGTTTCTCCGTCAGCTCCAACAGGGAGAGACACGCACGTACGGACGGAAACATTTTGCTCTCATACTTCTCCGTCTCCTGGGGAGTGTTGCAAAGAAATTCCCCGCCAGGACACCAGAGGGAGTGGCGCTGTTCTGTGGTATCCTGTCATGTGTCTGGTCCAAGATAGTGTGTTTATATTGTGTTTTTTGTATATAAGAGACTTTTAACACTGACAAATTTGTCTCTCCTTCTCCTCCACCTCTTCATGCACTCGCCTCCTCTAAACCCACGTTTCCTGTCATTTCCGTCCACAAATAAAACGCTTGCTACGCATCTTTTCACTCCTCCTGTCACGGGGAATGAAACGTTCATATTTTAGAGTTTTTTTCGCGAGGTGTTCTTCAAGCTTCTCCGTGTCTGCTGCTAGTTATCCTCGGCTCTCTTTATGTTTTTGAGGACACAATGGTGGCGGTGTAGACAACAGCGGTGTCCTGACCAATCACAAGCTTGCGTTGTCCGTCTCGACGGACGGCTGTTTAGAAAAGAGAGCTCGACTCCGTACGTCCTTGCGGGGCTCTCCAGCAGGCCCACAAGGACGGATAATGGCGTTGCGTGTCTGCGCTGACGCAGACACATGAGCATGCAAAAGCATGAAACAGGCTTAATGAGCGAAGATATGATAAGTTAGGGTAACCCTATCCAATGCAACATCATGCAGGAATGGAGTGATGGGCAGTTTTTTTCTTTTTTCTTTTTCTTTTCTTATTTTTTCTCTTATTTTCCTTTCTGGCTTTCCTCTTTACTTCTTCTTTTTTGTCAGCTCCACAAGGGGGACACACACACACATTGACTCCATTGCCTGGGGAGTGTTGCTAAGCAATTCCTCGCCAGGACAACGAGAACGTAGCGCTTTTCTGGGGTATCCTGTCATGTGTCCGGTCTAAAATAGTGCATTTACGATTGTGTTTCTGCTGTGCTTTTTGTATTTCAGATACTTTTAAACCCAGACAAGTTTGTCCCTCATTCTTCTCCACCTCTTCATGCGCTCACCACCTTTAAACCCATGTTTCCCCTCATTTCCGTCCACGGATGAAACGCTTGCTGTGTGTTATTATAATTCTCCAGTTACGGGTTAATTAAAAGGTTCATAATGTTAGAGTTTTTTGTGAGGCATTCTTCATGTTGTTCCGTGTTGTCTTCGGCTCTTTGGCTCTGTTTTTATTTTTTTTGAAACACCAACTAGTTTTGTGGGCGGGGCCTTGTAAGTGATGACAGGCCCAGTCTGCCAGTCACTGAGCGCTCATCCACAGATGTTGCAGTGGACAAAAATCCAGTGTGTAAAACAACGTTATGGACGATAATGTGATTCTTTTTGTAACATACAACATCATAAGAATTAGGGATGTGCATTGGTGAAATTCTGGTGATGTGATATGTATCACGATACAGGGGAGACAATATCACAATATATTGCGATATATTCAGCCAGACGATATTAGCGATCTTTTAGACTGAATTTATTGTAGGGAAGTTTAAAAAACAGTCCAAACTGATACGTAACATGTTTAACATGAGGCATCTGCACCATATTAGAGGGATTTACATTCCCATTGCACACTGCTGCCGACTAGTGATTGGCTTTTGAAATGCACCAAAAGAAATACACAAATGTTTGCATGTAAATTCTTCCAAAAATTTGATACGCAGCTTTTGAATATAGATATAATATTGCAGATAAAATATCACAATACTGCGATGGACTGGCTCTCTGTCCAGGGTGTACCCCACCTGATTGCCTTATCGATATTTCCTCACACCCCTAATAACAAGGTTCCAAAAACACACAAATCGTTTTCACTCACCACCATTGCCTGATCAGACGAGAAATCTCGCAAACCTCTCAAGAGCAAACCAAATGTGACTTCAGAGTAAACAAACTGGGGGAGGAGCGTGCAGCATGCTTCTGTTGCCTCGCTTTCTGATTGGCTACACGTCAGCATGTTTGTTTGTTCTTGATACTGAACTAACACAATCCAGCATGTCTTATTTACCAGGTTTATGGTTGGAGCGGACCACAGTGCTTCTGAGCAGACCAGAGGGCTCTATAGGTTGATCGGGCACATCCTTAAGATTGTAATAAACACAATCAGGTCAAAATCGATATAATTCTAATGATCTGGATCAGGTCTTGGGTAGAAAATCTGTAAATCAGCTATTGGACCAAAGTTATGGTTTTACTTTAAGGTAGCAGTGTGTAGTTTCCTGTCACTAGGGGGCAGTGTATACCTAAATCAGTGCAAGCGAGCTTGTATTTTAGTGTGAAAGTAAGAGCTGAGCTACAGAAAGCAGCTAGGGTCAAAAATCCCTGGGAGTGCAATTTCCAAACGAGTACGAGTGCATCAGCCTCCCTTTCATCAGTCGCAACGAGTAAAGAGCTAAACGTGTAAAACAACGATTATGAATGGCAAAAGTTTTCAGTATTTTTTAGGCTAAGCCTAAAATGTTTTAATAGTGGTTTTCGTTTTGTACACAAATCACAACTGTAACTGTAACAACGCAACTGTAGTTAGTCTGATGAAAATCAAAAACTTAGCTCTGTGAGGATCTGGATACCAGAGGAGGAGATAAGGCCAAATCTGCCTGCAGACTTTTAGGACTACCCTGACACCACAGTCATTCTTGACTGCACTGAGCTGACATGTCAAAGCCAATCTTTCCCTCTCCTCCAGAGTGAGGTGTTTGCCTCCTACAAGTCACTCCTACAAAGAAGACTGACGTCTGAGCACCTCAACTCATGTAGGGCTAGGGATGGGTACCTTTGACATTTGAATCGATTCTGTACTAATTCCCGGTACCTAGGAATCGATACTGGTACTTAACGGTACCAATTTTCGATACTTTTGAGTGTTTATTATTTTAATTCTCTTTTATAATTATATATTTTTTTCTCTTTGTTTCATTCAAAGAGTCAAAAAATATATATATATATATAATCAACATTGCTTAACTGAAGAATCACGATAATAAATCACAACGCATTAAGTGCCCACCATAGTCTTAAGACCTTGTTTAACGTGCCCAAGCCCATACTTTTGAGAGCACCATGTGAGCACCTGTGTGTGTACACTCGCTTGTTTATTTAAGGTTTATCTATAGGAGCACCCAACAGAGTGTGAGGGACCACAGATCTGCCCCCCAAAGATGCGCAGGAGACGGGGGGAGCTCCGAGTCCCAGAGATCCAGGCGCTGCCCCAGAACGCAGGAACCCCAAGGAGACTGCAACCAGGAAGGCCCCCCCCCC
>SSNQ01034114.1:56677-70838 GCA_006942095.1 Nothobranchius kuhntae | reverse complement strand
CGGCCATCCGGACTTCCTCTTCAGCCAAAAGAACCTCGACAAGCTGGATAAAATCTGTTGCAAGTTACACCTGACCGCAACAGTTCCTTCAGAGTAAAAGCTGAACCTCACGACCCCTTCAGGGTCTCGCTGATGCCAATGATAACCTGTCGTGACCTGGAAGCATTCCAAGACTAGTTTGGTCGGCGCCACTGCTTTTCTACCGGCTTCGGTCCCTAGGAGGGTCCAAGAGGAACTCAGCATTCTGGATCTAACGGAGGCTTCCCCTGGGGTACATAGACTGACAGATGGCATTTCATGTGTGTTATAAATCTCCTACTAAAGTTTAGAGTGAAACATTCTGTCATGATCTGTGCTGCATAACCATCTCTGCTGGGTGTTGTTTACAGGTGGGTGTGTCTGGAGAGCCCAGCTGTGCCAAATCAGCTCATCAGCGATCAGGGGATTTAAGGAGCAGCAGGACATCTCACCATTGCCAGATGATACTCAGTCTTGGGTAGTTTCTAGCCCTCATTTTGACCTTCCTAAAACAATTTAAGAATTTGTTTGTCCACCTGTTCCTGCCCTTCTGGCAGTTAACCTGCTCTGCCCTCCTGATTCCTCCAGGTTCCAGTCATCTGTTCATCTCCACTCTCTGCCATATCTCCGGAACCATCAACCACATTCCAGTCCTGCCGTTTGCCCCCTGATCGCCAGCTCTCCGTCACCCACATATCCACCTGCAGCTCCTCGGTCTCCCCATCCAGCCAGGTCTGACTAATCCCCCCACAAAATACCGGATCATCCAGGAGACAGTAAGCCTTTTTTTTTCTCCATCAACGTCTCACGTTGCTCCAGACTCTGACCTCTCTTCCTCTCTCAGAACCCCACGGATCCCTCCAGTCCTGCAGAAGCTTCATCTACCTCTCCCATTCAAAATAAATCATTTAAACTTACCTTTTGTCTCTCGGTGGTGATTCTTCATGTCGTGGGTCAAGAAATTACCCTCCAACATGACACATTCACTCCCACTCAGAACTAACTGCTTCTCCCAATCCGCTGGTTCTGAATAACATTCCACAAACACACCATCATCATTCATCACGTCTCACTCCACCTTAGTTCCATCAGAACACAGAGTGTTAAAGTTGGTCTTGTTTAAATTGTGTAGAAATAAATAACTGTTTTAAACCTGACTCTCTCTCTTTCCTTGGAGTTAATACGAAGTGTTGCTTAATCCCTGCAATAAAAAGTTCTGACCTTCTGGTTAAAATATTCAAAGATCCATCAGATTGATATTTCATATTTCTATGGAATCTCACATTTTATGGTTCATATGTAAGATGTAAACTACACATTCTTTACATAATGGCGAGCCTATGCCATTTATTTGTATATTATGACATTTCATTAATCGGGCAGGGCAATTCTACGAGAGAATTGGACCGACATCCTGGCAGCTCCAGGTCCCGCTAGCTTAGCACAGCCAAGCTTCTAACACTAGCTTTGGTTCGACAACCGGGCCTCGCGAACCCGACAGCTTTGTCAACTGCCTGACACAGCGTTGTCTGTGTCCCAAATCCGCTATTTCCTACGGGACAAGCTCCGACAGCATCGAGCACATTTTAGCGGTGTTTTCTGACATTTGTGCTGTGAAAACCATCTAGTTGAGCAACCATTTTGAGAAAAATTCCGACGCACGCAATGTTGTGACGTCACAGGTGACGCAACTTACCCCGCCAGCACTATTGCCAGCGCTCTGCCGCCATTGCGTGGCATCTTTTGTACATTACACTTCTTTTTGGTGTAAAACTAACTTGTGATTTGAATTTTCTCTGATCAGGAACAATTGTGTTCTCCCACTGTGGGCAGGCAGATTATTGACGCTGTGACAGCATGTGTAGGTGTTACCAGCATGACTGCTAATGGTTTTGGTGACTCCCTGCAGGATTATTTAGCAGATGATCTCATCTGGAGACACAAAGTACTATGCACACACTTCCTGAACAAAAGACAAGAGAAGGAGCCTGCGGTTCCGACTCTGACGAGGATCTGGACAGGAAGGAGCTGAATGAAACTCAGAGAGAAAATGAAGTGTTGCTGAAGAAGAAAATCAGGGCAGATAATGAGCTAATTCATGCTCATAGAGAGGCAGATAACCTGAAGGTTAGGCTCACTGAAGTAAGAAAACAAGAGAAAGAAATGTATGATTTAAAATCAGAGATTTCCCCACTCAGGGGAGAAAGGCAGACCCCTTTACTATCCCTGACACCACCTGCTCCAGACCCTCCTCCACCCACTGCTCTATCTCCTCCACCACCTCCACCTCCACCACCTGCTGCTCCACCCTCTGCTATTGCAGCGAATGGGGTTGCACCTGCTGTCGCTGTGGTGGGACTGCCTCCTCAGCTTGCCCATCTGGCTCGTCAGCCAGACCTTTTAGCTCCTCAGCCAGCGCTAGCTCCTCTGCTAGCCCATCTGGCTCCTCAGCCAGGCCATTTTGCTCCACCTCCAGCTAATCAATATCCACCTCAAGCTTATCAATTCCCACCTGCAGTGCATCCGTATGTGCCTGCAGCTCAGCCACACCTGCTGGCTGCACAACAATACCCTCTTGCTGCACCGCAGTGCTGCTGCAATGGGTGTGCCAGCTTTCCAGCCAGCCCAACCGAACTCACCTGTGTCTATGGCTGACATCTACAGGATGTCCCGTAGTGTCAAGAGATTCAACCCTCAACCAGATAATTCCTTAGAGGACAAGATCTTTTTGATAAGGGTAACCTCTGATGCTGTGGGTTCGTTCATCGATCGCCAGCGTAATGCGATTGCAAATGATTACAACTGGCTGGAAGCTGCAATTCAAAAAGAGTACACTTATGATGCTAAGGAGGCTGGTTTACGGTTAGCTTTGTCAGTCAAACAGGGCCGTTCTGAAGACCCACAAGCCTTCTATCTACGCCTCTTTGATGCATACTTCGGTACGGAATGCAAGGAGGGGATGGAAGATGAAAAAGGTTTCAAGGAGATTTTCCTTGAGAATCTACATGCTCAGTATAGCCCCTACATGGGTACGGTAGACACTAAAACCACACCCATGGAGGAGCTCAGGAGAATGGCGAGTTGTGCCTTTAGGCGGTTTAAAGAATCAAGTAAGAGTTTGCACGCTCTTTCGGTTCTGGCGGTGGAGGCAGACCCCTCCACGCTGCGACTCGAAGGGACTGCATCAGGGACTCGTAAAAATAAAAACTGCAACAATGGTGCTAAACAACAGGCCCAGAAATCCAATAACTCCAAGCCGCGAGGCTTTCCTAATAACAAGCCTCAGAATTCTAACAGACCTCGGACCCCTGATAAACATCGTGTTTCTTTTAGAGAAAAGGAGAGTCCATCATACTCCTCCAGGAGAGAGTCGCCTTACAGAGGTGAGAGCCGCGCTCCTTCTGGCCGGAACTCACCGCGTATGTCATGACTTCCTATCCTTCACTCTCCTCTGCCTCTTCATTCAGCTCACCTGGTCCCCTCACCAAGCTCCAGCCAAGCCCGGTTTTCCCTAGCAACCTCAGTCAGCATTGCAATCAACTCCATTCATCTCACCTGTTCCTGTAATCAGCTTAATCCACTTCACCTGCTCCTGACTCCTCAGCTCATCACCCACACCTGCTCTTCCAGCTATAAAAGATCCATTCAGCTACCCAGTCATTGCCAGATTATTGAAAGCTTTGTGCCGGTAGATCTTCCAGCTATTTACTCTGCCTGACCTCAGCCTCTGGACCTTGATCTTCGCTCCTGACCCCTGCCTTGTATTCTGCCTGCCATTTCGACCTTCGCCTGTCTCCGACACTGTCTCCAGCCTTGCCCTCCTGGTAACTCTGCATCCTAATAAAGACTGTTTATTTTACTCTCATTGTGTTTGGCGTCTTCACGGGTCTTCCTAGTTCAGTTCATGACAGCGTAGTGGTCGCAAGGACTGCACTCCTGCCCCAAGGCCGAGAACTGATTCTAGGAGCCAATCTCCTGGGAAAAATTTACGCTCTGGATGCCGCACTTCTTGACCTGTTGAAAGATTCGGCAGAACGTGAGTCAGTTCTGTACATCTCTGCGGCACATCCTCCGACACCTGCCAAACCTGCGTGTGGCTTGGTTGCAGCATTAGATCCTGCAGAGGCGGAGCCTGCCACAACAGTCCGTCCGCTGACACCTGAGACCTCGGCGAGGTCTGGTGTGGTCGCTTCCGTCTGGGCTGGTCCTCTAGCATCTGCCACCAGACCTGGCGAGCCAAGCTCAATGATCAGACTTCCACTAAGGTTTCTCTGCAAAATCATCCGTGATGGTCCTAATGAAAAACTTCACATTCCGGTGACCCTGGAGGGGGCATTTGAATGTGAGGGCATCATGGACCCCGGTTCAGATTTCACCATCATGTCCAGCTCTCTCTGGGAGCAGGTCCGCATGGCTGCAGCTGCACAGTGTCACGTCTATTTCATGTTTCTATGGGATCTCACATGTTATGGTTCATAAGTAAGATGTAAACTACCCATCCTTTACCTACGCTCAGACAGTGGGGCTTCTGGTTTTTCCTCATTGACCTGAAACACACGGACCTAACCGTGACCTCTCCTGACTGCTTGTTTAAAACACATTTCAGACACAAAAAACACCCATGACCTTAACTTATCACTCCAATAATGTTTCCTTGTTGTGTTAAGTAGAGAGCTAGCATGTAGCATCTTTAGTAACTCAGAGCAGAAGTTTGTTAGCTTACCTTCATAGCTGTGTATGTAGCTAGGCACATACAATACAAGCTTTGTCCATACTTGATTTTGGCGTTTCGGACGAGGCAAGAAAGATTTGGGGTACATCGTTAACCACTATTCTTGGGAGGTCTTGCAGCAAAAGCACTCAGCGCGAACGAAGTTGTATGCTGCCGGTTGAAAAATTCGGAAGCACAAAAACGGAAGTCTGTGGAGGCCAGTAGAATTTATCTCATAATTATGAGATAGCTAAGTCATAATTATGAGATAGCTAATTCATAATAATGAGATAGTATCTCATAATTATGAGATAGCTAAGGGGCTCGACACACAGGAGGCAACAAACGACCGCGATCAGCAAAATTAATCGCTGTCGCTTTTGTAATGGGTTAATTTACATTTATTTAATGAACTATAAGACGTAAGATTCCATAGTAAAAAAGAAAGCAATCTTATGGATCTTTGGGTACTTTTAACCAGAAGATTGGAACTTTTTATTGCAGGGATTATGTAACACTTTGTATTAACTGAGAGACAACAGAAGAGAGAGTCACCTTTAAAATGTTTAAGAAGATTTATTTCTAAACCATTTTAAACAAGACTAACTAAATTCTAAGTGAATGGATGGATCTTAGTGTGAATGAGACGTGAGATGAATGGTATATGTGTGAGTGATGTTTGTCATCAGAACTCTTGTATCTGGAGAAGCAAGTCTGAATGATGTTGTGATGTTTTGCTCTCAAGCTATGATCGTAGATCATAAACACATGAGACGCCATTTGTCGCTCCACACATACCCTTCAGGATGAGACCTTCGTACAGATCCAGAATGCCAGGTCCTCGGACCCCCCTTTGGTACTGGAGCCGATGAAACAGCGTCAGCAGTACGACAGACTAGTCTTTGGATTGTCTCCAGGTAAAAAGCGACAGTTGGTTGACGGCGTCAGATGGACCCCCTTGGGGTCAGTGAGTTCAGCTTTTATTCTGAAAGGAACCGTTGCTTGGTTGGTAAAAGGCAACAGATTTTATCCAACTTGTGGGTTCTTTGCTTAAAAAAGAAGTCCGGGTGGCCGGTCCGATACTTCTTCTAGAATGCTGTGAACTGCAGTGAACTGTAGAGAACTCAGAGAACTGAACTAAAATTACGTGGGGACTGGTTTTATTAATCTGGATGTTTTGATTTATGGTCAAATCAAAGTTGGACAGATTTATAAACACCACAAAGACTATGTCACGCTTCAGAAAGGAAGGTTCCGATTGGATGAGAAAGATAAAATTTGTCATGTGTTTACATTACGTGGATCAGGGTGTCTAGTGCAGCTCGATTAAAGTCATATTACTTTTAAAACATACTAATCATAACATTGTCATTTCACAGATCGGTCAGCATCTTATTATTGACTAACACTTTGTTTGATTAGCTTTATTAAAAATAGAGTTCTTTGATTTATTAAAAGGAAAGAGTCCTTTGTCTTCATTATTCTCTTGGGCTGGAAAGCAAGCAGTTTAGAAGCAAATGCATGAGACCTTGAACAATATCTCATGCAGATTAATTCTTGCTGAGGAGAGGGGGGAAATGACTTTTAGGTGGAAAACAGTCATTTAATTCCATTACACTTCTATTACCTGACACACGGGAGGCGATCCGCGGCAGCCGCCAGCGGCAAAGCCGTCTACGCGTTCTGTTCCATGGCGAAATCGAAACTTCCATTGTTTTGATTGGCTGTGTCAGGTTGGAGGGAATTAAGGTTATTTAAGCAGTTCCGAGTTAAAAAATTGGTAGATATGATGTTTCACAAGGTGCTGCTAGAGTTATGTGAAATCTTACTTCTGATTTTACTATAAAAAACATAATAATCAACTACTCGTCCATGTTTGCTCGGAGATGTACGGAGCATCCTGTCCGCTCGTTGGCCAGTGAATGAAACCTCCATTGATTGGTCCTCATCCGAGCGACAGCGATGAAAAGTTGTAAATATTTCAACTTTCAGGGGTCGCGTCGCTGGGTCGCCTGTGCACGACACGTGCATGAGCGCAAAATTTCACATGCATGTTTTTCCCGTTTCGCTTAGTAGGAGGGAGACCCGCTCTTATCGCTTTGTCGCGCATGTCTCATTTAAAATGAATGGAGGAGAGGCGATGTTGCCTCCTGTGTGTCGAGCCCATAAGTCATAATAATGAGATAGTATCTCATAATTATGAGATAGTTAAGTCATAATAAGGAGACAGCTAAGTTATAATTATGACATAATAATTTTTTTTTTTATCTGAGTGGCGGCAATGGGCTTCCACACTGAGATCAGCAGGACATTAGCTACATGCTTTATTTTCTACCTTCATCATCAAAGAGGGCACCCTGCTTTTACCTTAGACTGGATCTTAAAGAGTCATTCTTACGTTGGCCAACAGGGGGTACCACAGGGGTGTCAAACTCAAACTCACACGGGGCCGAAATGAAACTCTGGGATGGAGTTGAGGGCCAAACTTAATATTTTTTGAAAAAGTGACGGCAAATTTGCACATTTTCTTTATCAATATATATGCAAATTTGAACCTTTAAATTTGGAAACAAGCATATTTCTGCATTAACACTGAATGTGGAATAACCAAATTACACACGAGCAAGTCAGTTTTAAATAAAAGGCATCAGTGGTATTCATTACTTGTGGTATATTCAGCATTTTTAAAATCTTTAAAATCTTTAAATCTTTTAAATCTTTTCTCACGGGCCAACAACAAAATAAAAATATCATTTTATCTTAAATGAAAATGCAACATCTCACCTGTTAACTTTCATGTTTTGGAGCAGAAAAAGAGCATAAAACCAACATATTTAAAGCTCAGTTTGCTCCACTGGTTTACTGTGATGCTCACCTGTTCCAGCCAGATACCTGCATCATGGGGTTGATCTGAGCTGAGGAGGAGACTCCTGTTGTTTTGTTCATCGTCATCATAATAATGACAACATTAGATGACAACAGGATGAACATGTCTGAGCAGCTTGACCACATTGTTGTGTGTCGGGGAGGAAACACAATGACAGCAGCCACAGAGTCGTGCTGATTTGAGCGTGTCGCTGCTCGCTGGAGTTATATCAGCTCTGTCTGGACGTTAGTTGGAAAACTTTCTCTTTCAGTCGTGAACACATTACTGAGCGGCTAGAATCTCCGTTTCTGGGCTTCAACCAAGCCCCCACAATGCGGCTCTAAAAATGGTCCCAACCCGGAAGTAAGAGAAATTGCAGTTCCACCCTCATCCGCTGGGGGCTGGTGCCAGAAGAGAGCAAATCCTCATTGACTCCCATGTTAAAAATGCCGATTTCACAGCAGAAATAAACATGTTTACAGCCTGGTTCCAAAACATGTTTTTTGTCTAAATTATCTAGTTTATATTCATGACAACTCTGAGGGGGGTGAATTTTTTTCTCACTCTTCTGTTTAAGTGTATTGAAAGCCTAAAATTCTGTATAATTAATGAGCAGCCGACACACGTGACCGCCACCTCAGACCCACGTGACCACAGAGCTAGCTCCGTGGAAAGGCCTCAGTACAGCCTCGGTCTCTCCTGGAAACTGTGTGGGGATTTTGAGTCTCTGTGCTTGTGAATTCTGTTTTGGATATTATTGGTGCAATTGTTGGACAAAATGACTTGTATTAATTGCACTAATAGAGCGTCCAAGGAGTCTCCACTTCATTTTTTTCGGTAAGTTAAAATCTATATTTGTATTTTATGTCACTGCCGCCTTTAAACTAGCTGAGTTTACCGAAGTAGCTAGCTAACTATCAGTTTAACATGTAGCATGTACTGTTTAACCATGAAATTTAAATGTAAAATACGGTAAAATAATTAATAGGGCATATTTAGATGGGTAATAGGGTAAAACCCAGTGCATTTAAGATAAAAATGGGTTGAAATATGACGGAGCGCGCCGCTTGGAGGGACACTCCTGTGCTCCATTCTTTCATCCGGTAATCCCCAGCCTGACCGATGCGGCGCCTAGCTGCTGCGGGCTGACCGCTCGTGGAGCTCTCGAACTCGGAGAAAGATCTGACCGGAGAAATACTGCAGCTCGCTGAGAAGTCTATAGGGCATACAGCGTTTCCCTTAAATCCCACCGCCACGCCGACAAGATCCCGAGTTTCTTTGTTTTTGTTGGCGCTGTTTACCGAAGAAGCAGCGGGAACACCAGCAAGTTTCATCAGACTTGTAAAGTTAGTTTTTGCTGGGGACCCCCTGTATTTTACCGCTCCCTCCTGCAGTCTTCCCCTATTAAAATTTAAAATGTGTAACTTTATGTATTGGGATGAATGACTAATATTCATGTTAAACTAAAACATTAGGTATTTAGGGGGAAAAAACAAAATAATAAACATTATACAGATGTCAAATACATCAAACTGTAATTAAACTATATATTTTCAAAGTCTCTTGGCTTTTACACACACACACACACACACACACACACACACACACATGTTACACTGTGATTGCTTAGTAAATATTCTATTTGGCAAGAGATAAACTTTATTGTATTTATCCTAGTGAATCTATAATTAAACGAGTAAACTAGTAGTAGCACATCCAACATCAAAGAAAGTAAAATGTTATTATCAGGAGAGGGAGAATGTTTAAACGTTTAGCAGCAGTGTGCTAGCCGATGGCCCCCTCCATGAGGCCACCACAGCTCAGCAGAACACCATTGTAGCTTCTTCTGGGGAGAAAAACACTTAGAGAAAAAATAAAGTTAACAGCTGAAATAGCAGGAAATAATACAGTTAAAGAGCAGACTGTAGAAGAAAGAAACCCCTGGGTTAAACTGGTCTGTCTACTGCATAATGCTGAACTCTAACATGTGTCCTCAGGGAAGGACCTGATTGGTGTCCAGAACCTGCTGAAGAAGCACCAGGCTCTGCAGGCTGAGATCACAGGTCATGAACCTCGCATCAAGGCTGTCACCCAGAAAGGAGAGACCATGGTGGANGTTTTCTTCATCATCAAAATGAAAATCTAAAACTCCAGTCCACACTTGACTTGAGCACTGTACAAGTCAACCTTAAAAAATATGTATTTAAAATAAATAGCCACTTTAAACAAATTACTAAAATAACTACTACACTATGTAATCAAATCCAAATGTTCAAGTATAAATGGCATTGAATAAGTAAACAAATCAATGACAAGGAACTAATTGTATATTTCTCTTCATCATCAACAAATAAGATGCTTCATCCAGCAACAGGGTGTCGGTGACACGGTTTAAATGCTGGCAGAGGACGCTGCGGCTGCAGTATATAGTGACTCGTTGCATTCTCCCTCAACCAAAAGTCCTCACGTCATGCATTTAAGCTAAAATGCTCATGTTAACTTACCTTGCACTGGCTGTAGAGACGTGGGTGATGGTCACGCAGATGTGCCATTAGATTCGAAGTGTTGCTGCCTTTTGCAGACACTTTTGTTTCCTGCACGTTCTGCAAATGGGATAGCAGTCTTCTATTAACTGTCCCTCAGCATTTTTCATAAATCCAAAATATGCCCATACTTCCGATTTAGTCTTCTTTGAGGGCTGATGGATGTCCTGGGCGCTGCCGTCTCCTCCTTCGGCCATTATTTCAGCTTCAAAGTTTTGGTGCCGTTGCAAACTAAAAAGTGCGTGTGCGCGCCGCGGGAACTTCAGCTGAAGCGACGGTGGCTGGTAAGGGTCACCGCGCCGAAACCGCGGCCACGGTAAACCCACCGAGATAATTTAGTTTTTTAAAAACTGGACGGTTATTTTTATTGTCAACTTTTTTACCGGGGTTTACCGCTATACCGGTTACCGTGACAACCCTACAGTGGCATTTATAACAAATACATGCAAATTGCTGTTCACTAAATGTTGCATAGCATTTATTGAGTCATGTCAAGGTGCTGTAGGAGAGTACACTAGCACCATGTCCTCAAGAGAGATTAGTTATTATTTATCAGCGTGAGGAAGTTATTTCTACCTTATTTATAAACTATTTATTTACAGGTCCATCAGTTAATGTAATAATTGTCCCAACCACAGCTGCACCCCCACCCCCCAACCCGGTCTCACAGCAATCACGGGCAAGCTGCACGTGTGTTTAGCGCGCCGCACGCGCACATTTAGCCGTTTTTAGCGGCTCAGGAGTCCGCAGGTGCAGTGTGTGTGTGTCACTCACTCTGGTTAATCCAACAGGGAGCCGGCTCCGAGAGCTGTCTTTAGCGACTGACACATCACTACATCATTCCCTTTCCTAATGTCCGGAAGAACGGTCCGGAGCACAGGCGGAGTGTTTAGCTAACCTGCGGGAAATGTCGACGACAGTTATCCAGAAAGTAGCTAAGGGTTCCCAGAGATGTTTCTGAGGTGTTCGCTAGGTACTTTTAAGATTTAAAAAGTCAAGAAGGGGGTCTGAGAAGCTGTTGGAAATAGCGTCAAAGTCGCTAAGTTGGCTACACTGGGAGGAGCGCTTCATTTGCAACTCAAGGCAGCGCAAGTGGGAGGAGCAAATAATCAGCCTGTTTTGTTTTTATAATCGTTCAAAACATTTCATTCGGAATATATTTCTATGTCGATGTTCAGAATACGACATCTGATAGTCTGAAAAAAATAATACCTAATTTGGAAAAAATAATACCTCTGAGACCAAATTTAACACTTTTAATGGCCTTAAATTTGACTATTTTTATTTATCACTTTTTAATACTTTTTAAAACCCCGCGGACTCCCTGAAATATTCTATTTGGTGAAAGATAAACTTTATTGTATTTATCCTAGTGGATCTATAATTAAACGGATAAACTAGCAGTAGCACATCCAACGTCAAGGAAAGCAAAAAGTTATTATCAGGAGAGGGAGAATGATTAAGTGGTTAGCAGCAGTGTGCTAGCCGATGGCCCCCTCCATGAGGCCACCACAGCTCAGCAGAACACCATTGTAGCTTCTTCTGGGGAGAAAAACACTTAGAGAAAAAATAAAGTTAACAGCTGAAATAGCAGGAAATAATACAGTTAAAGAGCAGACTGTAGAAGAAAGAAACCCCTGGGTTAAACTGGTCTGTCTACTGCATAATGCTGAACTCTAACATGTGTCCTCAGGGAAGGACCTGATTGGTGTCCAGAACCTGCTGAAGAAGCACCAGGTCACAGGTCATGAACCTCCCATCAAGGCTGTCACCCAGAAAGGAGAGACCATGGTGGAGGAAGGTAGAGCAGGTCTGGTCCTGACATGTTTCTGAGGTGTCTGCAGGTTCTGGCTCACTTTGTTTGGGTCCAGGTCACTTCGCTGGTTCAGAACCCTCGGCCCGTCAGAACATTCTTATCCACCACGTTCTAACACCAGACCTGTTAACCCGACAGCAACAAGTGGCTCCAACTGACGATGAGACCGCGAAGGAGCTGGTTCTGGCTCTGTACGACTACCAGGAGAAGAGTCCTCGAGAGGTCACCATGAAGAAGGGTGACATCCTCATGCTGCTCAACAGCACCAACAAGGTTCGTGTGCCCTTCACAGCCGAGGAACGACCTCCAGCTCAGAGCGACCATCTCCACACCTGCTTTGTGTTTGTGTGACTTTAGGTTGTTTTACTTGAACTCGCGTCTTTAGCTGAATGAGGATGTAGAGACGGGCGTGGAAAACAGGAAATGTGTGTGAAACGGCTTTTGTCCACACGAGTCAGGGGAGAAGCAAACGCCTGTCGAGTGTTGTGGGCGGAGCCTGTGGTTGTGTGTGCTTGGATGCTTCAGCCAGTTAATGGCGGTGTGTGTCTCAGGACTGGTGGAAGGTTGAGGTGAACGACTGTCAGGGCTTCGTTCCGGCTGCCTATGTGAAGAAGCTGGACCCGACCCAGTCGTCCTCCAGGGAGAACTTTCTGGACGAGCATGGCAGCATCGCGGCCCGGCAGGAGCAGATCGAGAACCAGTAAGAGACGCCTGCTGTTCTTCTTTTGGCTCACTAACAGCTTCTGCTCTGAGGTGGTGGCCACAGGTGCCTACTTCCTGTGAATGTTGTTGTTCTAACGACCTGGTTCCTGGTTCTGTTCTGTCTGCTCTAACCTCCTGACCCGGTCTCGCTGCCTGCTGCTCTGCAGGCTGGTCACCAAGGAGACCTGCAGCGTGTCTGTGCGCATGAAGCAGGTGGAAGAGCTGTGAGTAGGTGGTACCGTTATGTCGTCATCGTCAGCAGCAGAGTAACCCCGCCCACCCCCAGCACCCCCTCCCCTTCCCATCTTCTGATCCCTAACAGGATAGAAGATCCGTCTCATCCCAGGCTTCCTCAGCAGATCACGTTTGGGTCGATGTCGGACGGCTAGTGTCTCATCTAGAGTCTGTCTGAAGGGCTTCAGAACAAAACCCACAATCCTGATCCTGCTGAAGACTCCAGTGGGATCGGGAATCCTGCTGGAGACTTCCAGTAGGATCGGGAATCCTGCTGGAGACTTCCAGTGGGATCGGGAATCCTACTGAAGACTCCAGTGGGATCGGGAATCCTACTGAAGACTCCAGTGGGATCTGTAATCCTTGCTGAAGACTCCAGTGGGATCGGGAATCCTGCTGAAGTCAAACGAACTTGGATATAAAATTCCAAGTCTACAACTAAACTGGTTCTAATAACCAGCTGGAGTAATCCTAACCCTGCGGTTCTGATCTGGAGGTCTTTGGAGCCTCCAGGACTTCTTCCCATTGGGAATTAGAATCCTGAAGCCCTTCAGCTGCTCTGTAGATGCATGCAGATGTTTCTGCTGAGACTCATCTCATCATGTTCCTTCCTGGTCTTTGGCCGACTCCGTCCGTCTCGCGCTGACCCATCCTCTCCCCTCTGAAGGTACGGGACTCTGTTGGAGCTCGGAGAGAAGCATAAGGACATGCTGGAGAAGAGCTGCAAGAAGTTCATGTTGTTCCACGAAGCCAACGAGCTGCAGCAGTGGATCAACGAGAAGGAGGGCGCCCTGACCAACGAGGAGGTCGGCTCGGACCTAGAGCAGGTCGAGGTCTTGCAGAAGAAGTTTGACGACTTCCAGAAGGTCGGACTTTTCCTCCTCTCCGTCTTCCAGCAGCAGCTGTCAGATCAGCTCAGGTGATAATCAGCAGGTGCTTTTGTCCTGCAGGACCTGAAGGCCAACGAGTCCCGCCTGAGGGACATCAACAAGGTGGCATCTGAACTGGAGTCAGAAGGTCTGATGGCTGAGGAGGCTCCTATGGTTCAGGCTCAGGTGAGCGTCACCTGTCTGCAGCAGCTGGTCCCTCTCACTTCCTGGTTTGTTAACTCTGCTCGTCTCTGTTTGTAGCAACAAGAACATCTGGGTTCTGCTCCTGGAAAGGTGCGTGTTGTCCTCCGCCTCCACCAGAACCAGACGTGGTGTTTTTGTTACCACTCATTTGTTTGTTTACAGGATGAAGCCGACTCTAACCCCGGCTTTCCACAGGAG
>SSNQ01034114.1:20643-45913 GCA_006942095.1 Nothobranchius kuhntae | reverse complement strand
GAGGGGTCGAGACTCGTTTTTTTAAGAAGCGGGTGGATTACAGCGTTCTTAAAGTAAGCAGGGACCTGACCAGAGACCAGCGAAGCATTAATTATAGAGAGCACGCTGGGACCGATGGACTGAAAAGCACTTTTAAACAAAGATGAGGGTAAGATGTGGAGGGGGCATGCAGAGGTCTTCATAGAGTTAACTAGTTTGGTTAACTCAGGCAAAGAAACAGGAGCAAAGCTATCTAGGATGATGGGCCTGGTTGGAGTCGGGAGAGGCAGCGATAAGGCTGAAGGAGACATGCTAGATCTAACCTTATTGACTTTGTCCACAAAGAAAGACAGAAAGTTCTCGCAGTCTGCAACAGAGTGGATGGAGGCTGTAGGAGAGGCAGGAGAGATGCTGCTGATGGTGTTAAACAGCACCTTGGGGTTCCCATTGCTCTGGGACACCAGGTTGGAGAAATAGGAAACCCTAGCGTCTCTGACTGCAGAGTTAAAGGATGTCAGAAGATCCTTTAGGTGCAGCAGAAAATCATACATCATTTCTGAAAGGGGAAAACTCCAGAAAGCAGCTTTAAATATCAAACTTCGACTGCCAAATTAAAGCCAACTTTGGAAAGTATAACCTGCTATCAAGTCAATAACTTAATTCACTTGATAGCAAATTATACTTAATGTCAAAGACATTAAGTTGGATCCAGCTTGTGATTCTGTTGTAATACCGTCGGGACATCACCAAGTTTGGGAAGTTGGGAGATTTCTGTATTGCCACGTATCACTGTTGTGTACGCACACACACGTCTTGTGCTTGTAGCAAAAGTGTATAAATGAAGTACTGCGCTCTTGGTCTTGGGTCTGAGGCTGTCTGTATGCTGTTGCTGATTGTTTCATTAAAAGATCCACGCTGTCTGATGGAAGAAGCCTGTCTCCAACTGGTTTTAAACCACTTTAGCCTCTACACATGGAGTGGCCAGCAGTCTCCAGACTTCAACCCCGTGGAGCTGGTTTGGGATGAACTGGACTGAAGAGTGAAAGCAAAGCAACCTACCAGTGTCACACATTCATGGGAACTTCTGCAGCAGATATGGAAGAGCTTTCTGAAGAACATTTGATTTCTAACGGAGAAAGAACGCCACGAGTGTGTCCAGCCGTTAGATCTGCCAAAGGCGGCTAGTCAAAAGTTTAGAAGACATTTTGTTCTATAAATGAATTCCATCATTTCTTTTTAGCTCCAATTGCTTATTTTTACCATGCTTTCATGTCAGAGTGCAATGTGTCATTAAACTGCATCACTTCTAATAAAAACTGGAAAAATGGGTACGTTCTAAAACTTTTGGTCATAGGCTCAGAATACATCACACCTTTCTGAGTCACTTAGAAAACTCTTAACACACCAGGTCAGGGTTCATCAGAGTTCATTCATGGTCTCATTTAATGTCACTGTGTCACCACTCATAATCATTTGTCTTCATCATTAATCAAGTAAGCACTTTGGGGTTTCCAGGACTCTAGAAGGTGCTATAACAAATACAGGCCGTTTATAAACATTATTAAATTAGTAATAAATAGATTTTATAAACTATATTTTTGTCTCTGAGTCAGATTATTATAAAATGTTGTTTTACTGGATTAACCAAAGTACCCAGTTTCATCATCACTCATATTAAAGGAGCAATAATCACACACCTGTTTGATATTAATAAGTAATTAACAGGCCTGAGCAGAGTTAAGGAGGGGATTAAACTACTCCATTCAGGTGTGCTCGAGAAAGAAATACAGAAAACAAGCAGGATGGTATCCCCGAAGCACTGAAGTTGGTGACACCTAGTCTAGAATCCTTTAGTACAGGTTTGAAGGGTGTGTGTGTGTGTGTTGTAGTTAGTGGTGGCCTCATGGAGGGGGCTACCAGCTAGCACACTGCTGCTAACCACTTAATCATTCTCCCTCTCCTGATAACAACTTTTACTCTCTTTGACATTGAATGTGCTACTACTAGTTTACCCGTTTAATTATAGATTCACTAGGATAAGTACAATAAACTGGTAACACTTTAGTTTAGGGAACACAAATTAACCATGAATTAGCTGCCAGTCATATGCATGTTAGTATATGTGGCTTTTAAAGACGTAAGAAAGAATTTTAAAGATAAAGAAAGAAAGAAAGAAAGAAAGAAAGAAAGAAAGAAAGAAAGAAAGAAAGAAAGAAAGAAAGAAAGAAAGAAAGAAAGAAAGAAAGAAAGAACCAACTGTGGTTCTGGAACATCTGTTCTGAATAGACGGCGTACAAACCCATATCTATGATGTGCTGTAATGATTAGCTAGCTAGCTAGCTTTATAGTTTGGGGGTCTAACCCTGTGAGTGAGTCCTGATGGAGATTTCTTCATAAACATAATAACATAAAACAACCAGATGGAGCAAAAAGCTGGTCTTTGCTGGACCACCTCATGGGGACCTGGACCTGAAGTTGATGAATCTGCAGACAGAACTAGCAGATCCGTGCTGACTGAGCGCTCTGCCTCCTCTCCCCTCCCCCTCCATCCAAAACCAAAAACAGCATCAAAGCAATCAAAATGGTAATGTTAGACATGAATGGGGCCCATCCCCCTCCTGCTGCTCCTCCTCTTCCTCCCCCCGCATTAAACTCTGCAGACTTTTTCTCTCCATGTTGTAGAGGGGGGAGAAACCACCCCCCCTCCTCTCTCAAAATGGAAGCTTCCACTACCAAACAGACGAGTACAAACAAGGACTCAGGTCACAAATCCAACATCTGAGCCTTTAACGTCAAGTTTCAAGGTAAAGAGATCAAAGGGCGGAATGTATAAAAGCTGCGTTCGTTACAGTCTAGCAGAGCGCTGCATGCAACAACAACAACAACAACAACAACAACAATGCAGAAAAACCGGAATGCTTCTGTTCAAGAGGACCTGAAGTTGTCTGGGACTGACCGGCGGGGCGGAGCCAGCAGCCCCGAGCACTGAGGCAGCTCCTCCGGTTCCGGAGCACCGCCCCGCCGAGGACGGCAGGAGGAGCTGGCCGCGGTGCTGAACTCCAGCGGCACACAGCGGCTTCTCGTTCAGCGCCCACCCGCCCAAGAGTTACCGTTAGACGGCATCTGTCGCCAAGAAGGTGGGGAAGTCGTTGTGAACGAATCAAACACACCGCCGTGGTCACGTGACCGAGAAGAATACTACCAACAGAGAAAGTGAAAAGTGATCAAAGCGAGCTGGTAATGGCGTCCTGAAGAATCCACCACAAACACGAGCAGGTGGGGGTGATCGGGTTCAACCCAGAAACGTTAGCTCCGAACCCGAACCCTCCGTTATTAGACACCACTCTCCAGAAGCATGTCGACCCACTCAAAATGGTCGCTAAAATCTCAACATTACACAACTTTCAGTCGCAAGATCAGAACCGGAGCCACCTCGACATGTTGCCCGGAGTTAGACAGTTACAAGTTCGGAACCCTGAAGGGCATCCTGATCTGCCAACGTCTGCAGCGGTCCCGAACACCACCGAACCGAACCAGCACAACCAGTAGAAGTGTTGAACTTGACCACAGCAACTCTGGAGCACACGGTTCAGAAGCACAGATTTATGTTGGTAAAGTTTCTATCTCCTCCCAAACCCGCTGCCCAGCAGCACCGAACCGGACCTGTGGGTCCTCCTCGGTGGGGGTTCGGAGGAGAGAAAGTGTGTGAAGTTTACCAGGAGGAACAAAGCGGCCTCCGCTAGCTGCTCATAAATATTCAGCTCGCGTCCTGCTCGCCTCCGCCGCATCAACACTCCACATCCTCCGGTAAAAGAGCCTCGGTACCGGGCCAAAGTAACGCTAAAAGTACATTTCATCTGAACACGAGACGTGGAGCCGCGTGACATCAGCGGCGACACGGCGCATAGTTTCCCCCAGAAGTGTCCCCTCTCCCGGCTCCACTCACACCAACAACACGATGTTTCATTTACCTGATGACATTGGATTTCTACTTTCAGCGCCTCTTGTAGGCCTTGTAGTTCCATGTTCCGACCGCAAAACCACTTTTCTCCCACTTTCGACGCGGTCGAGACCAAGTTTAAGTGAATTAAAGATTTTTAAAGCGACAATAACAATTGAAAGAAGAACAACTCGGGCTGCAGAGCAAGTTCTCTCTTCTTTACAGGCTAGGACTCATCACACACTTTCCGCCCGTCTCCAAAAGTGCTCCAGACACCGCAGATACGGTTCCGACCCATACCGGCTGCTTCTTAGAATACAGCCGAACGTGCGTGGGTTACAAAAGAGAACGACTTTATTCATTTTCCGCTCATTTTCAGTTAAAACAGAGGGACTATATTTTGTCCGAGTGCGCGGTTTAATTTCACTTTGCCTGAGGAAAAGTTGCGCTTCGGCTGTCAATGGTTATTCTGAAGTTCCCGGATGAAGCAACCCCCTTTCTCCTCTCTGGGCATGCGCAGTACGCAAATGGAGGGGACTAAACAGTTTCTGGATTAAAATCGAGTTTTCACACCTGTGGAGACACTCACAGCATAATTACATTTTAACCAACTGCAGGTAAAGAGCAAATTCATCTTTTTATTGATTTGTTTAAACTTCAGTAAACTGCATTTATTATGTGGAGAACAAGAACCCCCTCAGCTGTAGGGACTAGTACAAAAGCATTGTAGCTACTATCATACTAACATCACTACAATACCATTATTTACCACAATACTAGAACACCACTTTATTATTTTTAATGCATTTATTTATTTATTTATTTATTCGTTTATTAACATTACACAAGGCAAAATCAGAGGAAAAAACAAGATAATCACAAACACAGATTCTGATTCCTCATATAAAAAGGTTAGATGCCCTTGCCCATATGACCAAAACAGGCTGAAGTTTAACCTAGATAACCCTACCCAATATCTCTTATACAACTTATTTTCCACTGATTTGGAAAGCAATAATGTGTCTATACAGCTGAGACATGCATCATCTCTGCCATTTCTACTTAAAGAAGGAAATGTAAACATGTGTCAAACTTCTTTTTATAAAACAATTACATTTGAAACATTTTTTAATGTTTCAACAAACAGTTTCAATCACTCCTGCGATCTTCTTCAGCGCTAGACGCTAATGGCGGCGTCACTTCCTTCTCCGTTTATCCGCGAGGACGGTATTGTCCTCTGCTGCCCATCATATAGAAATCCCAGGTAAACTCTGCAATAAAATATACATAGAAGCTATCGGACGCCGCCTCAACACAAGAACAATAGAACATAGGAAGGAGTGTGAGAGAGAAACAAGCTGAAGACACACAAGAGCAGCAAGACAAGAAGCGGAAAACACAATAAAAAAATCAGCCGTAACAGACCACTGCACAAGGGAGAATCATATAATGGACTGGGACAACACAAGGATCATAACCACCGATCAACAAAAATATAAAAGATGGATTATAGAAGCCAAAGGCACGACTTTCCAGGTCTCCGGTTGATATCTTGGCTTTTAAGCAAATCAGAAATAAGTTCTTTCAAGCTGTCCACAAAGCTAAGTCCGACTATTTTAAAAAGCAGTTTTCTTTTAGTAGCTCTAACCCAAAAAGATTTTGAAAAACAGTAAAAGAACTGGAAAATAATCCATCTTGTTATCTGCCTCCATTGCCAAACATTAACAATGTCTTTGTGTCGGACAACAGGCGTATGTTGTAACGTTTTAACACACATTTTATAATTTCTGGTTTTATTTTTTAATTGGCTAGTTCATTTTCATCACCCACAAATACCCCAATTTGCTCTACTATACCTCTCCCCGCACCTCTAACCCAACCTACACCACCTCCTCCCACTCATAGTTTCACCTTGCGGACATTCTCTTACTGTGAGGTCTTAAAGGAGTTGCTAAAAAAAACCTGCACAGAGTGATGACCTTGGTCCTTTCTTTTTTTAAATTGCAGTCACTATCATTGTTGCTACTATTACACATTTTTTTAACTTGCACAGCCCAAATCCCTTGTGCCTTAGTGCATCCTCTTTTAATGGTGGGGAGCGGTTTGATCCCAGCTTTTATAGGCCTATCTCAGTTCTGCCGTGTCTTTCCAAGGTCTTGGGAAAACCTTTAAATGGTCAATTCATTTTATCTGCTGTTCAGTCAGGTTTTAGACCTGATTATGGCATTTCAACTGCAATCCTCAAAGTCCTAAATGACATAATTTCTTCTTTGAAGTCAAAGTTGCATTGTGCAGCTATTTTTATTGATTGGGCAAAAGCCTTTGATACGGTGAGTCACAAATGTCTTATGGATCGGCTTGGCTACATTGGCATTTCTAAAATTTCTTTATCTTGGTTCTGAAACTATTTAATAGACAGAACGTAGTGTGTGAAGACAGAACCGTTCTCAGCCACTTCCAGTTACCAACGGTGTTCCACAGGGGTCAATACTTGGTCCCACCCTTTTCTCCACTTACACTAATAATATAACAATTTCTATTGTAGATTCATGTGTTCATCTCTATGCAGACGACACAGTCCTCTACTCTGTTGGCCCCTCTCCTGCTATAGTTTCCCAACAACTTCAGCTCAGTTTCACCAGTAAAAATTGCCCTTTATAGATTGCATCTTCAGTTAAACAGATCTAAAACTGAAGTCATGTGGTTTGGTAAAAAGGTCATGTGCCATCTAATTCACCAAGTATCTGCACCCTGGATGAAACACGTCTAGAACAGGTTACTGAATAGTAATACCTGGGATTCTGGCTAGAAAGTACTCTGTCTTGTTCAAAACATATCAACAATTTACAGACTAAGATTAAATCAAAACTCAGCTTCCTCTACAGAATGTGTTCCTCCTTCATCTGCAAGGAAACCATTGGTGCAAATGACTATTCTCCCAATGTTTGATTATGGTGATGTCATTTATAGATCAGCATCTAGAAGTTTACTTCATAAGCTTGATGTCCTTTAACACACTGCCATCTGGTTTGTTACAAACGCTCTTTTAAAAACTCACCGCTGTATTCTGTATCTATCTTCTCTTATAGCCGTCATTGTACACCCATCTTAAAATCCACTGGCTTGTGTTGATTTATAAAACTCTCCTTGATTTGTCTCCTCCTTACTTGCAACAGCTGTTGCATTTTTCATCTCCTGCATACAACACTCGATCTGCAAACTTGATTTTGTTAACAGTGCCTTAAACTGCTTCTGCATTTGGCTTGTTGTACTTTCACTCTGCTGCTGCTAGAGACTGGAACGACCAGCCAAATACCAGAAAACTGGATGTGCTCATCTAAAAGGCAGCTTTCCAAGCTGGGATCACCGAGCATTTAAAGATACCTGCTGTTGTCACTTACACTTCCAACTATTCTATAGCTATTTATATCTTCTTTTATACATTGCATTTTTGTGTTGTATTCATGTTTTTACTCTCTGATTGATGCTGCTTTCAACTATTTTATGGTATAGTCCTCCTTCCTGTTCACTCAAAAGGCATTGCCTTTTGCCAGGCCACAGTTGTAAATAAGCAGCTGCAGGTGTATGGGATCTCATCAAAGATCCCGCACAACCCCAGCACACTTTATTCTCACTTCTACATTCAGGCTGGAGGTACAGACGTGTGAAAAGCAAGACCTCAAGATTTAAAAACTCATTCTTCCCCACAACCATCAGAATGTTAAACAGCTAAGCTCCCAACCACCCAACCCCCTTGCGTCTAGGGTCACCTCATTGTTAGAGTCTGTTGGTGTGAGCTTAGAGCTCCCCCTTGTGGACTACTTGCTGGCACTTGTTTGGAACTTGGAGTGACAAGTCTACTGTGAAAGGCTACTGCTTTACTGTTGGCTTTTGAACAGATGTGTGCAAAGACTTGTTTTGCTGGGTTAATATTTCTGAGAGTTTATATTGTATATTTTATTACGAAGGCTCACATGCTTAATTCCTCTTATTTTTTCGCTATTAAAAAATTAAAAACTTTTAAATTTGGCACCTAGGGCGGCCGGCAAAGTAAGAATCTCATTGTACGGGGAAGCGTGTTTCTTTACTGTGCAGATGACAATAAAGGCTTTTGAACTTTTGAACTTAAATAAGAAGTCTGTTCTTTATCTGTTTTGCCTGGTGAAATAAATGTTAAAATAAAAATACAAGATGTGGGCACGGAAGCATGAACAGAGATTATGGGGGGTCTACGCATTAGATCATGCCTGGAACTGTGTCATCAGCGAGGAGAGCGCGGGCAGCAGAGGACGATACCAACACTGTTTATGGTAGGGACGATGTGCTGCTGACCTCCACTTGGGACGTTATGGATCAGTGAGCAGAGTAATTCGAAGACCTTCACCGGCACGTAGTGGCAAGTAAGTACATTTTACTTCTAAAGCACTTATCACAGACATAGAATCACAAAGTACTTCACATAGATTAAAACAAAATAAAATTATAAAATATCATAAAACAAATGAAAGATTATACAAAATTTGAGTTAAAAATAAGAAAATAAAAGATTTATGTAAAAGCAGCTTTACATAAAAGGGTCTTTAGCTGTTTTTTTAAAAGTGTCCAGACCGACAACGCTGCGTAAGGATAAAGGAAGATCATTCCAAAGTTGGAAAACAACAGTCTGGAAGGAACGATCACCTCTACTTTTATATCTGGTCTTTGGAACTTCTAGAAGGTTCTGGTGTGTGGACCTGAGGGCTCGGGTTGGAGCATAAGGGTTTAACAGGTCAGTAATGTAAGGAGGAGCTTGACTGTGTAGAGCCCTGAAAGTTGTAGTCAGGACTCTAGAGTTAACGGGTAACCAGTGCAGAGACGTCAGAACAGGAGTGATGTGTGCTCTTCTGTTTGCTCCAGTTAGGAGCCTCGCTGCAGAGTTCTGGACCAGCTGAAGGCGGTCAAGGGCTTTTTGTTAAAACATGTGAAGAGTGTGTTACAGTAGTCTAGACGGGACACCAACCTTCTCAGTTTGGAAATATTTCTTAAGTGATGAAACAGTTTTGGACTAATATTTTTGAGTGACCTTCAAGAGACATTGATTGGTCAAAAACACCCAAATTCCTTAAGTTTATTTTGACGGCAGAGGATAAATGACCAAGTTTTAGACTAATCAGGGGAACCGTGCTCTCAGGGGCCATGATCAGACATTCAGTCTTTTCAGAGTTTAACTGAAGGAAGTTATCTTCTAGCCAGCTGGTGATCGCTGATAGACACTCTAGTAACTCAGACAGTTTGTACAACTCAGAATCCTTAAAGGAGCAGTACAGCTGAATATCATCTGCATATAGGTGACAAGAGACCTTATGAAAAGAATCAAGTATCTGTCCAAGAGGGTGTAAATACAGCAGAAACAACAGTGGACTCAAAACAGAGCCTTGGGGTACCCCACAGAACAGATGGGTAGAATCTGACATGATGTGGTTTATACAGACACTGTAACTTCTGTTAGAAAGGTACGATCTAAACCAGTCTAGACCAGTTCCAGAGATCCCCACCGAGTCACCAAGTCTGTTAATTAAGGTGCTGTGATCAACAGTGTCAAAAGCTGCAGAAAGATCTAACAATCTTTGAACATCTTAGGTGTGTTCTTGCTGTGTCGTATCTCTAAATCCATGCTGTAGTTCTTTTTTAAAACACAGAGCAGTTTTGTCTTGACGGCAGAGGATAAATGAACAAGTTTTAGACTAATCAGGGGAACCATGCTCTCAGGGGCCATGATCAGACATTCAGTCTTTTCAGAGTTTAACTGGAGGAAGTTCTCTTCTAGCCAACAAAACTGCTCTGTGATTTAAAAAAGAACTACAGCATGGATTTAGAGATACGACACAGCAAGAGTACACCTTCGATGTTCAAAGAAAAATACGGACAACAAGGAATGAAGGACTTCCGCCGTTTGGAGCGATTACATCAAAAACGCGCAGGTCTAAGAAACCACCTTCGCTTCAGTTTAAGATGATGGATAAAAGAAGCAATCGAGATAAGGAGACGTGGGTGTGGGACCATGAACAGGGACAATGGAGTTTACACGTTGGACCGCGCATGGGATTGCATCGTCGGAGAGGGGAGAGCGGGCAGCAGAGGGCGACAACGTCCTCTGCTGCCCGCGGATAAACGAGAAGGAAGTGACGCCACCATCAGCGTCAGCCTGAAGAAGCCTGCAGTCGCAAACGAAACGTAGCGACAAAACAGGTAAACAAAACTGCTCTGTGTTTTAAAAAAGAACTACAGCATGGATTTAAAGATCTAACAATACTAACACTGTGAATTCCCCTTCACCAAGAGGCTGTCAATGATTTCCTGGACCGGTCCATGGGACACCAGGGGAATCTTGTATTGGCGCTCAAAAGTCGGTGGTGCATGTGGTGGTGTAGCAATCCTGACCTCATGGATAGTGGTTAACCCCAGGTCTAAGGAGTCGACTGAAAGCATGGTACCGTGTGCATGGATGTACACGTGGTGTGTAAACGTCATAGGACAAATCGTAAAGTGCAGAACAGACCTGGATGACAAGATCATGTTACTTGGAGCAAATATGCGGACATGTGACACACATGAAGTGAGCTCTGGTGGTCGACCTCCTCCTTTAGCAGCTAGGCAGAGGCGGTCAAAAAGAGAGTGGGACATGAGAGTGTGGTCTGAACTAGTGTCCAGAAGAACGTCACAGGGGAGCACCTGTTCTAGTGTCACAGGCACATAAGGCTTACCAGCCCTCCCCACAAGAGTTGTCCCAAGAACAGTTTGGCAGACTCAACACCAGGGGGCACCGGACCATTGTCACAGGCGGATGAATCAATTATCAGGTCAACAGGAGCAGATGTTGGCTCTGCATCCTGGAAATCAGAGTCAAGGAGCATGCCATCTGGTTGCAGATTTTGTTCCAAATCTGGAAGGGATTCAGCAGATGTGAGATGAAAAACATGCCCAGGACAGGAGGCTTGGTTAGGGTTAAATTCAGAAAAATTGGGTTTAAATTGGAAAGCTACTGTTGTATGTCCAGTCTCATGTCAGTGAGAAAATCCATTAATACTTTTTCTCGGTCTGCAGCCATCCTGATGAATGGATGACACAAAAAACATAATTTTGTGATCAAATAGAATAGAAAACTGGATAATGAAGCATTGATGGAATTACAGGATTAAAACACACCTGCAGGTGGCGGTACCAGTTGGATGGAAAGAATTTGGTCAGAGAAGAAGACACACGATTGCATCACTTCCTGTTCTACCAAAGTCTTCAAAATAAACGTTTCAGGACTAGTGACGACGGCTGTCTTTTATTGGCATAAACACGGCGGTTTGATTAGCCAAAATTGTACCCTGAAGGGATTTTAAGTAGAGACGCAGACTCGCTGCGGCGGATTGTTGATGAAACCCCTGTAGGAGCTTCAGTGGTGTTATCTTCTGTGCTCAACTTTAGCAATGCTACTTAGCCTTGCCATGTCAGCTGATCTGGATGGAACCAGAACTTCGGTCACCACCTGGGATGCCTCATTGGACACTTCGTCCAGAGTCACTGGAGAGAAACAACGAGATTTGGTTTAGTTTCATAATGACGAACACATTTGATCTGTGTTAAGAAAAGGCTTAAACATTACCAGTCTCCTCTGCATGGTAAGTGTCTCCCTCCTTCTCCGGCACGATGCCAAACATGCTTGCAGGTCTGAGTACTGCTGAGATCCTAACGGTGAGTGGTGGGGGATCAGAGGTGCCAGGGCCTCCGCCAGTGGCAGACACAATCTGGTGGTGGCTAAACATTTATTTTTGCCTCCACCTTCAGATTGGACCTTTTTTTTATATCTGCCACAGATCTCTCTGAAGAACTCACAGCATTGACGGCTTCAGCAACGCTGTACCACTCCATGGAGTTTCACTTATTTGTTTTGCAAAAGCACTTTCTTTAATTTTTCCACCTCACCCACAAGTGCCTCAATTTCTGCTTTAATGAAATTGCGCTTCCTTGATCTGCGGTTGCCATCGTTAATGGTGGAGCACGGCAACGAGCCGGCTTATGTATATGCATAAGATCCACAAGGCACTTTGCACTGACCATTTATGGCAGAAAGTGGGCGTGTTGAGGGCGGGACGTAATCCAGAAACACTTGAGAACATTTCTAAGTAGAGTGTGATTTATAAAGCGGAGATTGCGTGCAGCTGTGCATACTCCATGTTTGATAGATCACACCTACTTGGCATAAGTACATATTTTTTTGCTGAGCTTAAGTACGGTTTTAGCAAGGATTCTACGCCATGTTTTATAAATGGGACCCCAGATCAGTGTGTTTGATTTAGCAAGTTAATCAATATCTACACTCATATACATTATAATAAGATACTTATTAATGTTAACATTCACTTCACATAAATGTTTTAAACATTCTCATTCAAAAGAGTTAACCTCACGGGGGATCTGAGTGAAGGCGCAACGTCTGGGAGATGTTTTGATAAAGCCCTCAAACGTGTCAACTTCTGATTTGCCAAATCTGCCAAATTTATCAACAATATGGTTTTGATGAAACCGGAATTACTTCTCGATTAATTCAGTTTCCAGCTAACTCCCGATTCGGCCAAATCAGGAAAAACGCCTTTTGAAAACGTCTCTTCTGTTGACCTTAAGTCAAAAATCTCTGCGAAGCTGCGAGTGATAATCGACACAACAGCTCTTTTCAGAGCTACTTCACACCTCAGACATCTGACCTGCAGACCCCGGGTTGCATCCCATGGCCAGTGAAGCTGGACTCAAAGGGAGCTACTAATCTTTGAGTCTTGTGGTCTCGACATCCGGTGACTCACCACTCGGGCCGCTCTTCCTCCGAACCTCCTGGAGCAACTCATACAAAAGGGTTTAGTAGGCTGCACACCGGTGTTGGATGGTTTTCATGAATAAATATGTAATTTAACAAACACACAGCCAAATTCTTTTACAACCCAGACTCTACAAATTGTTTCCGATACTTAGAAAAGATTCTGCTAAAACATCTATTTCCTTTACAACACCCCATCCATCACATTATTCCATTCATATCTTGTCGTGTATAATCATTAGTTTACGAAAAGTAATTATAAACTATATATTTGACTCTGTCTGAATACAAAGTGTGTTTATGGTCCCTGAATAAGTAAAGTAACTAGAATCTTCTGATTAAACTGTAACATCCAGGAAGGGTAGATTTTGACCCATATACATATTGACCACATAGTGACCGGTCACTTACAGACATAATTCCACTATCTAGGTGGATTTTCTACACCATCTTCTAACACCCAGAAGATTCTGCGGTGCTTGTTGACAGTCCATGAGGACAAGATTGTCAAACTTATCTCAGACTGCTGAATTTCACACTGAATGAAAAGTGAACTTTTACAGCTCGTAAGTTAAATAATCATAAATAATCATTTGGTTGAATGAACCAGATGTTATATGAAATGTATGAATAATCTGTGCCTAATTCAGTGACGTCGAAATGAATATTATTATTACAATGAGCCATTTCTCTCTCTGAGCGCTCCTTTTCTGTGGCCGTCTCCAAGTTTAGGTCCTCCACCACCTCTCTTATCCATGGTGTCCCACAAGGTTCTGTGCTGGGGCCTCTACTCTTCCTCCTCTATCTGCTTCCTCTTCAGCACATCCTGAGCTCCACCAAAGGAATCTCCTACCATCTTTATGCAGATGACATCCAACTGTACATCTCCTTTAAGCCCCATGAGATGTCTGAGCTGCAGCTGTTACACACCTGCTTAGACTCTATCAAAACCTGGATGGTGGGAGCTTTCTTCAGCTGGATGAAGATAAGACTGAGATTCTCATCTGTGCCCCAGACAAGCTGGTTCCCAAAGTCAGAGACTCTCTTGGTCAGCTTGCTTCCCACACCAAACCTTCTGTCAGGAATCTTGGCGTGACCTTTGACCCAGCTCTCACCCTGGATTCTCATGTCAGTTCTCTTGTTGGCTCTTCCTTCTTCCATCTCAGGAACGTTGCTAAGCTGAGTCCCATTCTGTCCCGCTCTGAACTTGAGACAGTTCTCCACACCTTCATCTCCTCACGCTTAGACTACTGTAACTCTCTTTTCACGTGTCTGAGCAGAACCTCCCTGAACCGTCTACAGGTGGTTCAGAACGCCTGTGCTCGGCTTCTGACCAAGTCCTCCAAACACACCCACATCACCCCGCTTCTCCTCCAGCTTCACTGGCTGCCAGTCAACTTCAGGGTTCATTTCAAGATCCTGGTTCTGGTCTATAGGGCCTTACATGGACAAGCACCATCTTACATTGGTGATCTTCTTAGTCCCTACACCCCCAGCAGGTCCCTGAGGTCCAGTGATCAAAACCTACTGGTTGTGCAGCACCAGGCTAAAGGTCAAAGGTGAGAGATCATCTGCTGCTGTGGCCCCCAGACTCTGGACCTCTCTCCCCCTGAGCCTGAGATCAGTGGACTCAGTGGTCTCCTTTAAAAAGCAGCTGAAGACTCACTTGTTCAAGCTGGCTTTTGTATGACCTTCTTCACCTCTCTCTCTTTATTCTGCTCTCCCCACCTATTCCACCTTCCTCAGGATCCACTGGTTTCCCTCTTTCCTGTTCACTCTCTCTCTTTCTTTACATTTTTCTTTTAAATCGCAATTGCTTATTCTTGCTCATTTTAAATAAATTTTTAAACATTTTCGAAATGTTTTTTTATATTTTTACTTTTTTTTTGTTTTTGTGAAGCGCCTCGTGATTTTTATCTTGAGAGGCGCTATAGAAATTATATTTTCTTCTTCTTCTTTATATGCTATGATCAGTACTGTTTGATTTAACAAGTTAATCATTATCTACACTCATACACAATGTCCATTAGATGCAAATTAAGGTTAAGGTAATCTCACATAAAGTTTAAAGATTCTTTATCCACAGAATTACAACAGCTTGTATCTGGAAGGTGTGGTTTTCTGAGGGATGTTTGGTAACAGCCTACAAACATGTCCAATTCTGATTCGCAGAAATCATAAACTCTAGATTATTAAAACTAGAGTGACTTCCAGAGTTACTCAGTTTTTCGAGTGGATGTCATGTTGAGTGGATTGGAGGTGAAGGACCATGTGTGGTGGAGAGTTCAGGAGGCAGGAGAGCAGGCACGGGTGAAAAATAAAAATGGTTTTAATGGTGGAATGGGAACGACAGGAACAAAACAACTGTGCTACAAACAATGATCTGACAAAGGACATAACGAGACGGGAGGTATAAATACACTGAGGAAAATAAGGAACACATGGGCTGATTAACAAGGGACAGGTGAAACCAATGGGGACTAATCAGGCAGGAGAGGGACACAGTCAGGAAGGCAGGGGCAGATCGTGACAGTGGAACTCCGAAGTGGCCAATTTGGAACCAGCCTCCTTGAGACCTCTCTCTTTGATGCACAGTCAAACCTGTTGGTAAACTGCCAGCTGACACAGCTGCACGACTCCTTAAGCGCATCCGTGCTAGACGCAACAAATCTTCCTGCCTGTTGTGACCCGGAGGCGACTCGAGACCGGACTGGTTGTACTGCGGTTATTCTATGAATTATGGTGCCTTGAGGTCCACCAGACTTCCTGACATTCCGGATCTGAACAGGGGTCTCCCATCAGGGTTCGTAGACACAACAGATTGCGTTTGATGTTGTTTTATTAATAATCAACTCTTTAGTTTATAGCAGACCAAAATTCTTTTACACCCAGAAGTCATAATCTCTTTCAGATACAAAGGTTCTGATAAACATCTACTCTACACCACCTACAACACATATTCCGTCACCGCATATACACTCCATCACATATCCTTATTCATAGCTTATTATGTATTAATTAGTTTGGCAAAAGATTATTTATTTTTTTTAACTATATACTGGACTCTGCCTGAATCAATACGAAGTGTGTTTATGGTCCCTGACGAAGCTAGCTTTTTTTCTTAACTCTGAGCAGTCATTAGAAGTGGAGGAGGTGTCCCCCCCCCCTTTACCCAGAAACTCGAGACGAAAGGGACCAAGTCTATTTGGAGTAGACAAGCGGACCTGAGCCTCATTGTTTTGAGCTTGTGAGTTGCCTGAAACTACCGGAACCGACCCAACAGAACCAGCTCTGAATGGTAAGTAGCCGTTAGCCATAGCATTAGATTAGCTACAGGGTTTGGCTCCATGGCCCTAGAGAGCTAGTATTCGGCATGTTTTGGAGGTTTATCTGCTTCAGCACACCTGGTTTTAATCAGCAACAAATAGTTGAGCAGCTTAACAGCTAATCTAACCTGTTAAAGCAGGAAAACCACTGAAACGTGCTGGATAGCAGCTCTCCGGTAGCCCTGGGCTCAAGTTACAGTCTGCTGCAGAGGAAGTTATGAAAATACCCCAAGAGAAAATTATTCTGTAATGTGTTCAGCCCACTAAAACTGCCCTGATTTCATTATTTATTTACTGATACCAGCTGCTCACTTGGTCGTAGGTGATCCTCTGCTGTCTGCAGCTGGTCTCGTCTGCTGGTGTCGTCAGGATCAGGAGCTTCCAGAAGAATGTGCCATTGAATGACTCTTTCCTCCTCTAAACAGTTATTTGTTATATTAATTAAATAAATCTCAATTTATATATTTCCTGCTTTTGTTCATGTCCATAAATACTTAAACATGCTTGAAATTAAAATGAGCTTTTAACAGTGAGGTGCTAGTTTAATTCATCACAATAGAGCTAGTTAAACATGCGACAATGTGATAATTCAATTAATGTAATTTATAAATATCCATTAAAATATCAAAACTGGAATCTAAATGAGATATTTGGCAGCACAAAAAACTTGTCAAACACAATATTTATTATAATAATTGTAGGCAGACAGGAGACAGAGCTGATGGAGGTTCTCAGTCATCGAAGGATGGCTGAAGGCTTTCCAGGAACAGGAGATGTGGTGTTGTCTCTTCTCTCTCTATTCTGCCAGATGAGCTGATAGGTTACAGGTGTGTGAGGACATCCTCATGCTGTCATAACCAGATGACAGGAGTTATCAGGTGATCAGCCAGGCTAATGATGAGATGCAGAAAGAAAACAAATTCAGGACAGTGTACAATATGTGGTGTTGCTCACCTTATGTGCTCTTATAGAATATTAACGTGTGCCTGCCTCATGGTGTAGAGTCCATATTTTGCTGAGTGTCCTGCAATAATGCAGGTTATTAGTTAATTTACTTTTGATAGCAAAAACAAAATATTTAATGTAAAAGTTATTTACCAGGTGAATCAGCTCACACGTCACCACCAAGTGTCACAGGGCCAGAATCAGTAGCCTCCTTCATGATGTCATGATGTAATCACATACTTATTTAATTGTTAATATCTTAAAAATTCTGAAATGTTTTAATTTATTTTTACCTTGAACAGTTCACTGAGCTTGCAATGTCACTGAGGTGGAAGCTAGAATCAACAGCAGACACCTCACACCTTGGTCTTTTCAGGAGGTGTGGATGCTCTGGGACCTTCTGGAAGATGAATTTCCACCATGGTCCCTGTCACAAGACACTCTGCGGCTGTGAGCTCTAAACTGGGTGGCTATGTAAAAACAAAGAAGCAGCACATTTATAAATGTTTAATAGAGCATAAAATCACGTGTAACAATAATCTGTAAAACAAATTAAAACTAGAAGGTAATAATAAAATGTTTACATAGAAGATTATTAAAAATAATTCACCTTTGCTGCGGGTAAGGCTTCACGTCAGCCTGGACAAGTGCATTCTTGCAGCCAAATCAGTCTGACAGCCAGTGTCTTGGGCAGATTTAGCCTGAAAAAAAAATAGAAGCACATTGTTGTTGTTTACAAAGTCATAGATAATATACAAAATAAACTGTCCTATATAGGCGCTTTATAACATTCCTAGTGTGTGATCGTTATAACGTAAAAGTCAGTCACGTATGATGTGAAGAGAGCCTGAAATGCGACCTCCTGAACAGAATTCCTTACAGAACCGGGTCACAAGCTGCATTTCACGCTGTAATGCTGTCCGTCAACTAGTGCTGCGTCAGTTCGAGCCACTGCTGCAGAATTACCGACGGACACAAAAACAACCCGAATTTTCTCCGAGCCTGACAGTAATAGTCATGTGGACCGTTTTGTCGTCCACGGCTTCGAGATGTTCCGATTCGCCGCTGATTCTAAATTTACATCCCGTTCCACATTTTGTGAACTTGACAAATCAGCCCGAAGGAAGTGCAGACTGATATTAGCTAAATGGAGTGAACCATGTCTCTCAAACTTTGCATTTAGGTAGGGAATTGTCTTTAGAAGATGTTAAAATTTTTATTTAGCTTACTCACCTCAGACTGGAGCCCGCCATGGTGGGGGAGCAGAGTCGGTGGGCTGCATCTAAATCGCGGAAGAGCCACGGTGGGCACAGCCTCCCTCTTCAAACGGAGACGTGCAGAATAACCCAGTTCAAACTCCATCATGTTGGCGAAGTAATCACGGGTAAAATGCTGGTTGCAAACTACAGCAGCAGGCGGGAGCTGACTGTTTTCCAGACACCGATTGCAAGCAACCACTGGCGCCTAATTTCTAAGTCCAGCGGAAAGGAGCGCAACCCCACAGAGCCACGCAACCATACTACACTACATCTTCTCACCATACTAACACGATATGGAACCGTATGGAACACTAAACCCGAACTACTTTCTTAATCACACTAACAGCTAAACACTAACTAAACTACAATATCCAACAGCCAAGCTAACACTAAATAAGTTTGTATGTCTAATGCTGAACTACCGCTAACCTCCTACACTCGCTTGCAAATCCAACTCCCAACTCGCCACAAGGCGTGGCCGAGACGCTCGTTGCTTTTATAACTTTGACACAGAGCTGCTACGTAGTACTCTACTGGTTTACGTAGTATCTTACTCTTTAGCCATTGGCTAAAGTGTATTCAAACAGACTCAAACTCTATGTTTTAAGCTGAAGGTGGCGCTATACTGTGGTATTTAGGCAGAACTTTTAATTTTTAAAGAAAATGCACAAAAATGCTAAAATAATGAATACACACATTTAAAACACTATTAGACACTCATTTATGCAGTTCATCAGCAAAAAAATAAGTTAATTTAGACGTTACTTGCTCTTTAAGTCTCATATTTTGTTGACTCAAATAAAAATCCCATTCATTTATTTAATTTTTTTTAATGCTTACAAAACAAAACACTCCAACTTTGCTAGTGCAAAGAGAGAAAACAGTATGGGTGTAGAGTGGGTTTGTGTTACAGACTGTGGTTAATATTGTGTATGAAGTGAGTTGTGTGTGTGTGTGTGTGTGTGTGTGGAGGATTCAGATCAAAGCACTGTTTCCAAACTGTGGGAGTTGGGTGGGAAGTTAAGAGTTTAAGATTTTAAGGGCGAGGGTAACTCTAAACCAGACTGACAGTTAAACAGTATTTGTCTGGTTATTCACCTTCAGTTTTATGTTTGTATTATGACACCAGGGCTGTAGGGAGATTTAGGTGAAGCAGAAAACCTTAAGGGTGACAAGTAGCTATACTTAGATTTTATTTACAACCTTTTCTGTATATGATGCATTTTTTTCTTGTTAATTCCCAATTTTATTTAAATGTTCAGCAGCTAAATCTGAGTTTCTTCTGTCCCAAAAGCTTTTACCAGTTATAAGTTCTTTGTTGGCCCCTCTGAAATCTCAGAAGGACAATGAGCCATCAACACATCACCTTCCTTTACTTTATTGATCAGTAACAAGATTAATTCTCAGATTAAACCTCTGCGGATGTTAGCCATTTGTCCTCCTGTTGGTCTGTGGAGACCTAAACCAAGTCGTCCAGCAGAATCTGCAATAGGGAAGATGGGGTTGTTGCGAGGGTAGTGTAGGTCATAGGGGAGGGTTGGTCTCTGGTCATACTCTCCCCCAATGATCCCTGGAACTGGAGGCAAGAGTGGCCGGGGCACAGGTGTGAAAGGGAATGATGGCAGGCAGCAACGAAGAGCACGTCTGCGTTCAGAGTGGATTTTATATGACTTTTTGTAAAGCTGCAAAGAAAAAATAAATAAATCAGGAAGAAATTACAAAAACAAAGCATCAGTGTTCTTCAAGAAACTCGTGATCAAACAAATCACATATATAGAAACAACCAAACTGATCTTAATGTGTTTTATCTAGGATGGTAACTAATTATCATTTCTCCAGCTTTTTTCTGTTTTACTTTCTCGGTTTATTTGAAAAGCACAGGAATACTTTAAAGAAGCTAATACAAACACCATCTTGGAATATTTTCCACAGTCAAACTTAAAGCAACACTGTAAAAACATTGTTCCACTTTTTTTAAACAATCTAATAAAAACGTACCGTATTGACCTGAATATAGGACGAACCCGATTATAAGACAACCCCCTCTTTCCAAGACTAATCTTAAGGAAAAGACTAAACCGTTTTTTAAATAAACTGTTTTTATAGAAAATTTGAGAACAAATATTTAGAAAAAATACTATTTTAATGCAAACTATCAGAACTTTGCTGACATGTGAAATCAAAAGTCAAATGAGCCTTTTATTCAGATGCCCTCTACCTCGCTGTACTCACTAATGCTGCTGCAGTCCTGGTGTATAACCAGATCGCTACTGTTGAGAAGCAACATGTCGTCTTTAAACCAAAGAGTGTTCATTCAGGAATGTAATCTGTTATGTAACATGAATTTGTTTGTTACCCTCTGTGGCAGCCATTTTGAAGCAGCTAAAGGGGAAGCCCACCTCTAATGCTGCCTTTATATAGTGAAATGCCTGAGTGGACTGAGGTGATTGGCCGACCTGAATTGGAGGGGGGTCGGAGAGTATATAGGTGGACTGCTGGGTGTGGCAAGAGATCTTTTCTCTCTCAAAGTGACAGAGACTGCTAAGAGAGTTGGATGGGCGGCCATTTTGAATAGTGCTGGGATTTTCTGATTTTGTTTTTTCGGACCAGAGGAAATAAAATTGGTTTTCCTTGTTTATCGACCAAGTCATCATGTTTCTTTTGTCCTCACTACACTTCACTGTGTAACAGCTACACCTGCCGCCTCCCAGAACGTCATCCTCACTGCCATTCAAGGCATCCATGCATGCAATGTTTGACTCCTTTGCTGAATTGACCACCTTCATCTTAAAATTTGCATAACTCTGCCTTATAGCTTGTTAACTTGCCCCACTTTCAGTCCACTCTGCTCTGGGTCTCTCGTCTCCATTTCTTTCTCCTGTTGAGAACATAGAGCCTGGCACCCTCTGCTGTTACCGGTGTGAAATGACCCCAGACAAATATCAGCATGGGTAAATGTTTAGACCCCGATTATAAGACGACCTCACATCAATTAAAAAAACCTCATCTTATATTTGAGTCAATACAAACTCCTTTGTATGTATTTGGTGTAGCGTACCCAAAGGTCAAGTTTGCATCACAGATGACCAGAAACTAACTTTTGAATTTGCAGATACAAAGTGTGGTCAATACTTATTCCCCGTGTCATTTCACTTTTTTTATTATGACTCAACTTGTATACCTAAATGTCCTGATTTGCACGGATGCATTTATTTATATCTGATTCATATGCAACACAGAATGTATCGGAGGAAATGTTGACTTCATGACGATGGTCTCACCTCTCTCCAGTCTACATCCCGAGATCTGTGGTGAACTGGAAAAGACCATGAAGGATTTTAGTTCAGGACTTGAATGTCTTTCACAAAACATGACCTAAAACAGATGCATTCAATAATTTAGCTCAATATTTACCTAGTTAATTATTCAATGTATTTGTTCAGATTAATCAAAGACAATCAGGATTTTTGACAGACCTTCAAAAACATCCATATTCTGAACTTTTAGTAGAAAGTTATTTCACATTAAAAAAACCTGAAAAGTCTCGGTGGTACAGATGTCTCCAGAGCGTTGAGTCTGCAGCAGAGGCATTGAAATGTCGGCTGACAGCAGACAGTCTGACTACAGAGTGTACATCCAGCAGGCGGAGGACTCGCAGGAGGAGCTCTGGAGGAAGAGCCAAAAGACCAAATGCCACTGGAAGCGCCGTTGCTGAAAACACAACAGTTATCTGATGAGGAAACCATGAAACACAGGTGCAGAGTAACCTGTGCTTTTGTTGGGGAAATATGAGCGATCCAGGGTGTAAGGCAAAGCTGATTAGAAAATAGCTATTTTAGCCCCATTGGCTTGCTTTCATTTTTTCGTTCGCGCTGTCCTCTCCTCCTCTGTTCACATCAGACGAGAATTTTCAACGTGCGCTTCTACTCACGCCTACTGTTTTCCAAACCTCCCCCTCCCACCCCCGTGCCCTTGCTGTGTGTGTGTGTGTGTGTATGCGTGTAACCAGTTTGTCCTGCTTGTTGATATCAGAAACTGCACTGATCTTGCAGCTGTTTTGTAGACCAGTTCCTTTCTAAAGGGTTAAGTAGATAACTAGTGTACGTGGTAGTGTAAAATGCTATTGTACAGTTACCTTCAGGGTCCAAAATTAACACTCGCCACTCGCCAAATGCAGGCAAATTGCTCCATTTGATGAGTATAATTATGAGCTCTATCTGCCACATGGCAAGTAAAATGTTTGCACCAAATTAGTTTTGTTTATCAGTCCTCTTCCATGGATTTCTGTGATGCTCCTCCCACCTGCATGTGACGTACACAAGCATACATGAACGTGCGCGCCGCATCCTACATCATTTCCGCCTACCCCATTTACTCACTGTTAATCAAGTTAGCAGTTAGCTTCATGTTAAAACTAGCGGTGAAATGTGGCGGTTTTTAACTGGAGTAAGCCAGCCTTCAAAAAGAAAACTTGTCCAACTGGAAGAAAAACCACCAGGACCAGTGGAAACCAGAAGATTTCATGAAAAGTAGTAAACTGGAGATGGCGGTGTCGTAAGACACTGGCTACACTATGAACCGGAATCTGTGCAAATGAGCGGCACCATTTGCCGCCAGTACCCTGGAGAGAAGAACCGTAATAACTCATTTGTCAAAAGAAATAAAACAATGAAGCTTGAGACTATTCGAGAACATGAAAACAGCAAATGCCATATTGCCTCCACGTCCATGTCCCGGGTTCAATCTGAGTCACTACTTGTGACACCTACGGTCTTGGCGCTAATGGCTATGTCAGAAAGAACAAGCGCAAAAATGAAAATGCTGTTTTGCATTGTAAATGCTATCGGGAAGAAGGCCATTTTCCAATTTTGCGTGGATGTGCGAGTAAGTAAAGTTTGTTTCTTTGAAATTTCCATGCTCAAGTTCAGATGTGAAATATGGCTAATTGATTCTAATGACGCAAAATCTTATTACCAGAAATGCTAATTATGTTGATTAAAATAATTGTATATTTACAATATGCATATTTACAAATATATATATTTTTTTACCATTCTATTTTTATTACTTGCAGTCTGGAAGAACAAAAGGGCAGTGCAGGCATCTTGTGGCCTATGCCAGCTGATGCCACCACACAACCCCACTTGCACCCACAGCCCTCTGTGTCTAACTGCAGTTTAAAATTGGAAGTGGGCACCGGCACTCGGGATGAGGCTGAAAAATCCCCCTGCCAAATGCCGTGGAATGTGCTCACTCCCAAGGCCCTAAGTGTGTGTTTGTGTGGAATGTCGTTGGTGGAAGTGTATAAGGTGCAAATAAAATTGGGGGGCAGGTTGCCACAGGAATGCAGAAATGGGGTCCATACCCGCACTCCCTGACTTGCCCACCCCCCAAGGTCCTATGTGTATGTTTGTGTGATGATGTGAGGGAGCAGGAGGAGAGAAATGTGTGGGGATGGGGAGGAATGGCTGGCTGGGCTTAGCCCTCCAGGGAGCCAGCTCCCCCACTGGCCCCAATAGGCACCTCTGTTGTCAAACTGCCACCCAGAGCATGGAGACCCCAGCCCATCCTGCCAGGGTCCAAAGCAGCAGCCTTACAGAGCCTCACGGAGTCCGAGGGCACCAACCCAGCCCCACCCCAGCAGAATATCTACGCCCACTCCTGCATTTGCACAACTTCTGGATTATAAAAGACATGGGACATCCAGGTAAGGTGGGGTCCTCCCCCTCCTGGACTTCCCCCTACCCTGTGATGGGACAGCAGAGGAGCCAAGGTCTACCTGAGGCCCCTGAACCCGAGTCAGGCACTGCTGCATGTTCAATAATCATTCATTGATTTGTGCACAGGGAGAAATCGCTGTCTTTTTCAGAGCCAACGGAAACATTTAATGAAAACATTTAACTGAACCCAAAAGGGCTTTAGACAGGAAATGTGCTTCATATCAAACAAATATCAGCCCACCAGTCATCTAATACCATACCATACCAATTTTTTTATAAAGTACCATTTCAAAATAGCATGGCAGCTAACCAAAGTGTTGTACATAAAAGAGCCAAATGCTTGAATAAATCAACAAAACACAATGAAAGCATGAAAATCAGGTAAAATACATAAAAACATAGCATAAATAATCAAGGATAAAAAATCTCTAATAAAAGTAATAGAATAAGAGAAGAGTTAACTGCATTATCAAAATAATGTGACGAATGATAAAAACCATTTGAAATGGCACAAATAAACCAAAAAAGATACAAGACAGGGTGAGGTGTTAAAAGTGAGCTACTGAATCATAAAATCTAAATTAAGAAAAATAAACCCGGTGCTGAATTTTCATGTAAAGAGTCACGGAGGGAAGGCAATACTGAAAAAGTGAGTTTTAAGGGTTGACTTGAATCTGCTGACAGAGGGAGCCAAACGCATCCTAACCCTAACCCTAACCCATTCAACCCGCTCCACAGAACACACATCACCTTCCCTGTGGCTTACATAACACTCACACAACACGCAAATCAGCACATAGGAACTAGCAGAACGATAGGAAACCCATATAACACAATACCCAGAATGCACCTGGCTTACAACCCCAGCCAGGTCATTACACTATCAAGTTCAAAGAGAATGTGCTGATTACACTGCAGAACACTCTGGAGAGCAGCAGTAGGGGGTGTATGAACTAGTCAACTTCACTATAGTGACTTTTTATGCCTGTCGTCGACTAGTCGCTGTCACGTGATAATGACCGGCAAGATGCAGCCCTCGGAAAAGACAGCAGCCTGCTGTCAGCAGGTGACAAGCTCCTGCGCTCGGGGGGGGGGGGGCAAAGCGCTGTGCCAGACCGTAGGTACTGACACACAATCGTTCATGTCGGTTCATTTCCTTTAATGTTTTCTGTCTTTTATTTGCGCCTGATGTGTATCGCTGCTGTGGAGCGGGGCGCATCACCTTGTCCTCCGACGCACAGATCACTGATGCGGCCTCCAAG
>SSNQ01034113.1:210778-267333 GCA_006942095.1 Nothobranchius kuhntae | reverse complement strand
AAGGAGAGATAAAGATGAACCAAACGAGATTCATAACAAAAATATTGGAAAGATTTGGTATGTCTGACTGTAAAGCTAGATCTACTCCGTGTGAACAAAAGATGCATTTTGATGATGAAGGTGACTCCGTTGATGCAAGAAGGTATCGTGAAATGGTCGGCAGTTTGATCTACGTAATGACTTGTACAAGGCCTGACATATGTTGGATTGTTAGTAAACTTTCCCAGTATCTGTCTAAACCAAAAGAGCAACACTTAACAGCCGCAAAGCATGTGTTAAGATATCTAAAAGGGACAATAAATCAAGGGCTGTGCTATTCAAAAAGTGTAGGAAAGCTTGCGCTTGAAGCTTATAGTGATGCAGATTGGGCTTCAGATCGCACCGACAGATGCAGCACTACAGGTTATTGTTTTAGCTTAAATAAAAGTGGCTCTATCTCATGGAGGACCAAGAAACAGCAAAGTGTTGCATTATTAACATGTGAAGCAGAATATATAGCTCTAGCTGCCACAGTACAGGAGAGTTTATATCTTTACAACTGCTAAAAGGGTTGACTGATGAGTGTTATGTGCCTGTAAAAATCTTTGGAGATAACCAAGGTGCTATCGCTTTGTCTAAGAACCCAGTCTGTCGTCAGAGATGTAAACACATAGACATAAAGTACCACTTCATTAGATCTATGCTGAATGATGGAAAGATAACTATTGAGTATTGTCCAACAACAGACATGGTTGCAGATATTTTAACAAAGCCTGTAACAAAGGCCAAGATGGATAGATTTGGCAAATATTTGTTTGGAATGTGAATGTCAATTGTCATGGTGGAGAAGGAGTTCACTGTATAAGAGCAAGTGGGGGTGTTAAATTTTGTTGATTGGTTGTGCTCTTACAGCTGTGATTAATTTGTGCATGCATCAATAAAAGGGCGTGGTGCTGCTACGGCTGTTGACCAGTCCCACTGAACGGTGCCTGCATGGTGTTTGTTCATTCCTCTGTCAAGATTAGCTGTCCGTCGGTTCTCCCGTCTTCCCTGTCTTCAAATGGCTGCGTCAACAGAATTTGTTTCTTTGAACAGGAAAAAAGGCCATGTGATGCTGCTTTGGAAAGATTCTCTTGCAACTGCCATACCCGTAGCTGTTCGCCAGCATCATGGTTGGCGTAGATCCTCTGAGCCATGCCCCTGTTCTCCATAGCGATTCGCTCCAGGAAGTCATAGTCCACATCAAAACCGATCCCCAGTGAGAAGAGGGAGAACTCTTCTCTCATCACTCGCTTCACATTCTTCTGGATTGTGCTGAGTTTGATCTCCCCTGCAGAGAAAATCCACGTTTGCTCACATGAATTTTGTCTCAGTTTTTCCCTTTAACAATATAAACTAAATAATGTTCTAATTAGATCCCTGCTGGGAAAAACCAAGCCCCCCACAATGTGAGACAGAAATTGAGGCCAATGCAGAAGTGAAATAAATTGCAGTTCCACCCTCATCCACTAGGGGCTGGTGTCAGAAGCGAGCAAATCCTCATTGACTCCCATGTTAAAAATACCAATTTCACAGCAGAAATAAACATGTTTACAGCCTGGTACCAAAACATGTTTTTGGTTTAAATGATCTAGTTTACACTCATGACAACTCTGAGGGGGGTGAATTTTTTTCTCACTCTTCTGTTTAAGTGTATTAAAAGCCTAAAATTCTGAATAATTAATGAGCATCAGACCCACGTGACCACAGAGCTAGCTCCGGGGAAAGGCCTCAGTTGAGCCTCGGCCTCGCCTTAAAACTGTTCCGCCATTTTCAGTCTCTCAACTTAGACCATTAGTTGTAGCGTTTGTGCGTTCTTTTTGGATCTTTTTTGTGCAATTGTTGGACAAAATGACTTGCTGTGGCATTAATTGCACTAATAGAGCGTCCAAGGAGTCTGCACTTCATTTTTTTTCGGTAAGTAAAATTATATTTATGTATTTTAGGTCACTGCCGAGCTGAGCTTAGATGTTAACATGTACTGTTTAACCATGAAATTTAAATGTAATAGGGTAAACCCAGTGCATTTAACATAATGCTGCACTTTAGAAAATGGATTGAAATATAACATGTTGGTGGAGCTGGGTTCCCACTATCGGTATGGTCCCCTCCCCCCAGCAGCAGCTCGGCGCATCTCAGATCGCAGCAGCGCTTGTCTGCTGTGTGACTGCCGGCTTGTGGAGGTCTCGGAGACCTCTGTGTTCCACCCGGTTTTACCCAGCGGTCAGCCCGGCGTATCTCTGACTCAGAAGCTCTGGTGTTGTGCACAGTTAACTCCGGTTGTAGCTAGGTTGCTACCTCCGTTAGCTTAGCTCCCACCTCCGTGTTAGCTTTGGGTTAGCTTCAGGTTAGCTTGTAGCTAGCTCAACCGGGTGTCGTCAGCTGATCCCAGCCTTACAGCTCCACCCTCAGCTCCACCTCTCTTCCCTTTTGTGGAATTGTCTGGGCTTGACGAAACCTGTGACACGGTCAAAATGGCGGTGGTGGCCACCTCCCATTTGGCCTCAAAAACGTGTTATTGAAGCCTATGGAAATGAATTGTCCAGTGTATATGTTGATGGGAAAAACTAACATAAACCAGCATATGCTGTGTTTTGGTGCTGGTTTGGTCCTGGACCAGCACACGATGCTGGTGGCGCAGGATGGAATGCTGGTGGTTGGATGCTGAACCAGCATCCCATAATGACTCAAATTATCCCCAAATTCTATGCAGAAATTCCAGTGTTGTTGTTTTTTTAACTCATAGCAATTGAATTTAACAATTTATATGATCTTAAATATTACGAATAACAAATATTTTTGTTTTGCTTTAATTTTAAGATTCCAATTTTACCATTTTAGCAGCAGTACTTAGCTAGCTAGCTAGCTGGCTGCTGCTAATGCTAGCTAGAACATAAAACAGGAATAACAAGCGAAAATCGTCTCATATTTTACATTTAAATTGTTTGCATTGTGTCTACCACCAGGGGCAGTATAGGGTAAAATAACAGAAAGAAGAAGTGCTAAGCAGAGGTAACATGGATGCCTGACCGATACATGTGACTCGGGTTAAAATAAACCTTGGAAAATAAATTCTTGACTACTCGTACTTCCTGGTACAGCGGCCGATCATAACAGTTTGCTCTTCTATAAAAGTGCAACTGATAAAGTTTTTGTTGGTAAAAACAAAAATGAGCTTACTTATTTTCTGTTTTTAGTTGCAGTTTTATATTGTTGTTGCTGCTAGATCCACCTACGTCCATGAGGAGGCGCCGCAGCCCCAGACAGCATCATCTTCCTTCACAAATGGTTTGACTGCTTCTTCTTTTTCTGCCATTTTTGTGTTATTACAACAGCTTATATATCAAAGCATCCTATTAATTCACGACTGTCTTGGATTTGGCTAAATGGTTCTGATCTATTTTATAGTTTTTCTTTTTATGTTTATTTTTATGCCCATTAGAAATGAATGTAGAATCCTTCAACTGCTTCAAACGTTGAAACTGCTCAAATTTAAAGTAAAAGTAAATAAAAGTTTAAAGCAGCCACATGACTGGGCTTTATTGTTTCATTCAGGTTTTGATACGTTTGCCAGTGTGTGCTCTTCAGCTAAACTTCAGTACTTTATTTTCCTCCGGAACTGCGCTGCTCTGGGTGGCTGCATGTTGGAGTAGCTCTGGTGACTATATGTAAGTTTTGCCTTTTTTTTTGGACATTTTTTCTTCTAGTTTCTCCAGAAAAAAATGTATTTTTTTGGACACTTTTCTGTTTCTGGTGCTGTGAAGCTTGGAGGATTTTTACAGCTATTTTTTTTCTGCAATTTTTTCACTATTTGAGCATTTGTTATGATGTGTAACCATGGCAACAAGCTGGTTTACAATCGGGAGCAGCTGATTAACATTGGAAAGGCTGAAATAATACCTCAACTGAAGCCACAAATCCCAAATGAGCTAAAACGCAAGAAGCGCGGGTGCAGAGCGGGATGGAGACGGAGAAAGAGGAAATTCAAACCATCTCTTCCATCGATCATAATGGGCAATGTGAGATCACTGGCCAACAAGATGGAGGAACTCCAAGCCCTTTCAAGGACTCAGCCAGAGTTTCGGCAGTTTCGGAACCACTGGAGGAGATGATGCAAAGAAGGATTCTCCAGAGAATCAAGAAAATGATGGACAACCCTGAGCATTCTCTTCACAAGACTGTCCGACAACGGAAGAGTGTCTTCAGTCAGAGGCTTCTTCAGTTTGGCTGCAACACTGACCGCTACTGGAGATCCTTCCTGCCAACAGCCGTTGTAATATACAACAACTCTTTGATGACTTGATTATTATTATTATTCTGAGCTACTACAGCAATCAATTTCCCTCTGGGATTAATAAAGTATTTTTGAATTGAATTGAATTGAATTGAATTTAACCTTCATGCTCTGTCTTTTGATTGTTCTGATTTGGTTGGATCAGTTTGTATTTACATTATTTTTCTGCCTGAAGATTAAATAATAAAAACAGTTCACCTAACAATGGCAGCTCGGGTTTGTGCCCGGTCTTACCAACAGTGGGGTCTCCATCAGAGACCAGGATGATCATGGAGACGGATCTGGGGTTGATGAGCCCCTGATTGGACGCCCTCACCAGCATCTGCACTGCTCTCATCAGCGCCTCGTTAATGTTGGTGCCTGTCAATAAAAGTGGTCTCATCTCAGTTTATAAAAGCAGCCCTTCTTAAACGCATCAGGATCTTCCACTGTACCTCCATTAGGTTTGATGTTTTCTATGTAATTTTTGGCATCAGCAATCTGAATAGCAGAACCAGGCACCAGCTCCTCACTCCAGCAGCGTACATTATGATTGAAGTCTATGATGCTGAAGTAGTCTTCCATCTCAAGGTCGTCCAAAATGGCCTTCATGGCTTCTACTGTCTATGAGAGGTTAGAAATTGAATGCCTTCTGGAGAATATCCACAAGCAGTTGTTTGCTGAACATGCAGACGAATGAGAAGCAAAAGGACAACTCCCACTCACTTGTTTCATCTTCACGCCCCACATCGACCCACTGATGTCGATTACAAATACTATATTCTTAGGAAGAGCGGGGAGGTTGGAAGGAGCGAAGAACTGCACAAAGTAACCATCTGAAACCTGACAGAAGCACATTGCGTCCAGACGGTTTTAAAAGTTAGAAATTAGATATTAACTTACCTTTGTTAGAGTAAAATGCGTGGTACCTGCAGCTCTGCGGCATTAGTGTCTCTGATCACGTCGTATTTGACGGAAAAGATGCCCTCTACAGCGCTGCCTGTGCAGCTCTCACACTTCCTCTGCTGCTGCAGGTTGGGCTTGAAGACCACGTGAGCCTGAGGACAGATGAGATCAGCAAAAAAACGTGGTTTCTGATGCGGCTGTTGTCTCGGTCTTACCTTTTCTTTAGAGGATGTAACTTTAATCATTTCTGCAAACTGATCCCCAAGTAGGTTTGGTGCTTCCACCATAGAAATACCGTTTGGCTCATAGATGTACACATCCACCTGGTGTAGAAGAACCTGGGTTATAAGAGGACTGCTTGAAGAAGCAGGTGCGTTAATCCTAAGCTTCTGACCTGGAAGTGTGGCACCAGTCTTCCAGGCTGCAGGTAGAGCACATGCTCGTAAAATCCCAGTTTCCTCTCCATCATCTCCTGGTAGTGCAGCTCAAACTCGATGTTACTCTTCGAAGGAACGTGGACCTCTGTCTTAAAGGTCTCCATGTCCTGAGAATTAGCCCTTTGAAGGAGAAAGATGTATTTTTTTTATTGTGGGTAGTTGTGTGAGCCAGTTTAACCACTGATTCTGGACTGGTCCAGCACCTCACAATGCCTGCTGCTTTGTTTCTGGATCTGGCCTGAGCGTACAGGTTCCTGGCCACCGTCTTCTCCTTCACCGAACCCACAAACGTGATGCCGTTCACATTCCTGCAACCCAAAGAGAATTTAGACTCACACCTGTTCAGTTTGAGTGGTAGCTGGAGAAGCGTGAATCCCGCTCACATGGTGAAGTTGGAGATGAAAGCCCGTTTGGGGATCTGCACGTTGAAGACGATGCTCTGAGCTTCGGGCCCTGAATTGACCACCGAGCTCCTGACGGTGGTGTGAGCAAAACGTGATGTGATACGGCTCTCCACCTTGTAGCTTTTGACAGTGATGTCTTCTCCACGAACAGCCTTTTCATAAGGAAAACAGACTTAAGCGAGGGTCGAAGAAGAACAAACGGTCATCTCATTTTCCATTTTAATGCTAAGCTAATGTTGTTTTCTAACTCTAAAAAAAGACCTCCAAGTATGCCCACAGTGGCCACTCTTGAGGGAAACATCATAGAGGTGGTCTTCACATACGAACACCGTGATGTCTGGCTCGATGACTCCCTCTCCTTTAAACCCTGTATAGATAATCTTGTGAAGAAACTCAAATTCAGACTGGGTTTCTTTTTTGAAAACAAACTGTGTTTTACGTTTGAGGCAACGAAACCACTAGTCACAGCATCACCTCTGTATATGAATCCCTCAGCACAGTGTCTATAAGGTTGATGTGGTTTATCATGCCTCGCCGAGGTTTATTACCAACTGTAGACCACTGACCCATCTTTGTGAATTGTATTCTCCAGTGGGACGGCCTTCTTTGTCCACCAGGAGGTTGGGACATTGGTACACCTTCATTTATACGGCCATGCTTGGATATCGACCACCTGCATCTGTAACTTAATCTCAAGGAGAAGTGTAACTTCTCACAGTCAGACGATCAGCTGTTACTTTGTGTTCCGTTAGCTCGCACCGAACTGGACAAAAGGGCTTTCGTTCACTCTGCTCCTTCTGCACGGACCAGGCTGAAATTAACCGAGTTTATCTCCTTGAATGCGTTTAAATCCAGACTAAGAACTCTCCTTCTGTAACTTTGTACATAGCATGTCTAGTAACTGTAACTTTTGCTGCCTCTTGGCCAGGACTCCCTTGAAAATGAGGTTTTAGATCTCAGTGGGACCTTCCTGGTTAAATAAATAAAATTAGATCTACAAACCTTTACTATTGACAGAATTGCTTTGATTCCCTTTTAACTAGGGATGCACCGATGCAGATACCGATACCAGTATCAGTATCGGTAAAAGTTAACTAATACCAGGAACGGATACCAATGCAGCTGCTTGAAAATGGCTTCACTGTAACTTGTCATTTTTGTTCACCTAATATTTTAGTTTAGTGATCACTTATATTCATTTATTTTACTTTTTATCTAACTCACAGTCTTTTCCTGTTAAAACAAAGAAAATAAAACATGTATTCCAATTCATAGCATTTTTTTGTGTGGCAGAAGGATCGGTATTTCTAATCGGTATCGGCAAGTACTCTGATACAAGTATCGGTATCGTATTGGTTTGGAAAAAAGAGGTATCATTGCATCCCTACAATTGAAGTTTATTTATTCCTAAGCCTAATTATTGAACATGTAGCATACCAGAAAAAACCTTTATAATTGCACACTCCAGTCCAGAAAGTGGCAATATTGCACCTATGCTAAAGTGTTGTGCATATTTCAAAGCTTATTCACATTAAAGGGGTCATTTACCTCGTTGTTGAATAAAGGCAGCTTGAGGCGTCTAATGTAGCAAAAAATCTGTGTCGTCTCTGATCTGCTGTCCATTGTAAACTAGTGATATTGTTTTCATAGATATGAATACGTAGACGCCCCATTGGATGCTGGAGAGCGTAACAGCATCTTTGTCATATTGGATGGGTCTCCTCACGCTCCAAACCCAAATGGAGTCAATGCAGAGTGGGCAACTACGCCCGCTTTATGTGGAGCCTAGGACATTACAAGTGACATTTGTAGCCTACTTGTTGGGATTTTAGATTTGTGTTAATTTTGTTTAATTATATTTATATTTTAATTACCATGCCATACCATGTGTCTGATTTTGTGAAAAAGCATAATAAAATGTGTGATTTAGTTAGATAAACCACGTTCCTCAGTAGAAATAAATGCACTTGGGGCGAATGCAGACCCATCCAATATGGCGGCTGGCCACTCTGGCAACTCCAATAGAACTCCAGATGTCCCGTGATTCTCAGCATGCTGGCAGGCATGGATTTTACTCCGTTGGAGTTTACTTCACCAAAGATACAGTTTTATGTACTCAGAAACTAAATAGACTAAACATCTCCGACCCTTACCATGACCATACCCTGACATTTATAATTTCCTAATTAGTTTTCCCTCGTCATACTCCGAAGCATCGCTAAGAGCATACAAAATCCAGGAGGGAAACAAATGGAATCAAGCAGGGTCACGCAAACAGCAGCATGCAGAAATCATGACTGATTAGGCAAAGTTTTACGTGATGTTTACTTGTTGCTATGAGCAACAAGACATAAAAAGTCACGTCAAAATAAGTTTAGGAAGCCCACTAAGAATCGTAATGAAAGCATTTTAAATAAATACCATACACAGTTGAGGAAACGTTGGTTTAACTACCTGATATGAAGTGGTCGCTGCGTAAGCAAAAACCTCTGCTCCCGGGATCCCACAGTGTCGTTTTAACCTGGTCACTTGCGCGTTTTATTGCGATGATCCAATATGCTGTGTTCCGGATCTTGGGGAAATTGGCTCTTCCCTTATCTTGTCTGTGTCTGTTATGGCATCCTGGGGCACAACAGGTATCTACAGTATTTCCTGTTTCTAGTTTGGGTTTTCTGCAAATAGCCTAACTGCGGGCAACTGCCTGCCAAGATGGCGCCATTCAATTTGTACTGTTGCATGCTGACAGAAGTGATGTTAGCTCCCGGAGCTCTATCGGAAACGCCAGTCCATGGGGAGTCTACATGTCTGTAGTTGTAATGGCTGCTGAGAAATAGTTCATTCTGAGAAAATCTGGTTTAACACATCATAAGCTTAGACACACCCCTTTAACCCTCCCAATGTCTTCATGGGTGACCCCGCAAAGAAAGTTGACCATTGAGCAGGATTGATGGTTTATCCCTTGAGGTCCACGAGTTAGATTTACTGGAAATGTAGCGCTGGGTGTCATCCGCGAAGCAGTGAAACTGGATACTAAATTTGCAGAAATATTGCCAAGAGGGAGGAGATAAATTGTAAAGAGGAGGGACCCCAGGACAGAGCCCTGGGGCACGCCTGACTTGACTGGAGAGGGTTTTGAGGAGAAGGATTTAAACTGAGTGCGACCGGTAAGGTAAGAGTGAAACCAGCGGAGGGGGTGTGAGTGATACCTAAGTAAGAGAGTCTACATATTGAGGAGGATGGGATGAGAAATGGTGTTGAAGGCCGCACTCAGATCGAGTGGAATGAGAATGGAAATCAAACCAGAAACCAGTTTAAATAACAGATTTATTATTATTTTTTCCCTATTATTAGTATTATTACTACATTTTTGTGGATTTAGGAATATCTTCAAAGACAATAATCTGTCAACACTATTTTACAAATTTTCACCAAACTCAAATCATCATAAATTCAAGTTCTCGCATCTCAATATTGAATTTTCTGCTTTCCATAACAGAGTTTTGGTCAAATCTTTATAACGGTATGTCTCACACAAAATCTGGATGTCGCCTCATCAGCACTCAGCTACTCCCGTTTAACTTCACAAGAGACCAAACGCTTTAGAGATTTTTCTATTCATTCCTCATTAAAGTGACCAAAGATTCCCTTTGGCGTCGTTTCAGCCGCTGAAGCCTCTTGAATCTAAATTTGCATCTATAGATTAAATTCATAAAGAAGGTTTGTTTGGTCTCCAGAGACTGAAGCACAGCAGTAAAAGGTCAGGGGTCACGCAGGAAAAGAGAACTTGATGAGTTACGCAGAGAAAGACAAAGTCAGAGAAGAAAGTCAATAACCCGCCAGTCACGAGGATCTCCTCAAACAGCAACGCATTGATTGTTAGATAAAGCTCAACTCTGTCACAGTGGAGGAGGTTTAAACAGCATACCTGAAAGTCTTCCTCCTCCTCTTCACTGGTCAGTATCGCTCTCTGGAATCATCAGCCAAAATAACACTCATTTGTTAGTATTTCAGGGTTTATAACCAGCTCTCGGATGATTCCGAAGATCTGCTGCAGCATGAAGGCAGTTTATGTTCTTCAGACACATAATAAAATCTGAGGTTTTAGACCAAACTCACCTTGTTCCTCTCCCGATGATCCAGAGAACTCCAGGCTTCTGGCTGGCGGAGAGAAGGACACGTCTGTCATTTAGCAATTAATAATAACTATGTGAAAATTTATTAAAATAACACCAACTGCAGTTTTACAGCAGAAATAATGCCAGTTGTTGTTATGGTTATAAGAAAAAAACAGGACAATAAAATTATTAAAAAAGCTTCAAATAAACAACTAATGCGTTTAAAATCTGATCGGTTCAAATAGAAATAAATAAATTGGTTTCTAATAAAATAAAAGTTTGTTTTCATTTTTAAAAATTCAGAACTTCTCTTCTGTTACTCACCAAGTCGTCTTCCCATTCTCCGTCAATCACAAATTCAAAACAGCAGCTCTGATGGGGAGCCAGGAGCCCCAGCAGCAGCAGCAGCAGCAGCACACACCTCATGTTTCAGGGTTTTTGTGGACTCACACACTCATATTCTCTCTCACACACACATAAAAAAATAAACCTTATACTAATGAAAGCAGTAGAAGGGAAGTGGCACGGTCTTTCTGAGTGGAGGGCCTGATGGAGCTGAAACCTGGAGGTTAAAATCCACTGAACGGATCAACGTCCAGCTCCGGTCAATATTTGTTGTGTTTGATGTAACTGGACCAACTGACCCTGGGGGGTGAGCGCGGTTGGCAGGAATAGTGGCATCCTTAAGTTAAGGGTTCAAATCCAGAATGAAAGTCCAAACATGAGATTTATTTATTTCGGAATAAAATGTCAAAAAAATGAAGAATAAAATCATCTGTTAGTGTAATGTCTCGTGTTCTCCACAGGGTGGTGCCAACGCACAGTTACTGCATTAAAGAGGTATTTTTTTTATTTTTTTATTTTTTAAACTAAATTGGAGTAATTGTGTGATTTAGGTGAAAATTTGGTTTTTATTAATATAAATAAATATTATGGCACAAAATCTAAATAAAGCTCATTTCTTTACATTATCCAAAACTGTGTTCAGTCGTATGAATATTTCTGTCCCATAGTGACAAAAACAGACTTCCACTGAGAAGTTACATGGGAGGTTTTTGTGGGCTTACTTGTCTTTGTTTTCATATTTAGTTTGAAAGTGTCACGTTTATTTCATTTATGTATATTTTATTCACAAATCTTAATTTAATCTTAAATAGGAAATGTTTGGATATTAATTTGAGCAAATTTTTAATGAACCTTCATATCTTTCTTTATTTAGATTTGATTTTAAATATTTTCATTCAACCTCATATTTTCATCGTTCAGTCCAAATAAAATCACAATGTGCTTCACAAGCACAATAAAAAAAATCTGCTTATCTGGGGTCCGGTCACAGGAGCAGCAGCCTAAGGCCCACACTTCCCTCTCCACAGCACAGATGAGGACCTCAGTCGTATCTTCATTCAGCTGTAGAAAGCTCCCAGCCATCCAGGTTTTAGGATCTAAGCAGGAATGTAGCAGCTGCAGCTTAGGCTTAAAGGAGAGTTGAATGTCATCTGTGTAACGATGACAGGAGATTCTTTTTAAAGAGATCAGGATGTTCTGGAAAGGAAGCGCTAGATAAAGGAAGAACAATAGAGTTCCCAGTACAAAACCTTGTGGGACACCATGGACGAGGGTGGTTGAGGAGGACCAAAACTTGGAGACGGCCTCAAAGAAGGAACGCTCAGATAGGAGAACCACTCCAGAGCAGTTTCTGCCCAGTCTCTCCGCCTCTCCAATAGCAGGTGATGGTCAACAGTGTTGAAGGCTGCCATCAGGTCCAGAACAGAACAGTCTCATGCATCACTGTGGGTCAGAAGGTCATCAGAGACCCTAAGAAAAGCTGCTTCAGTGGAATGAGCTCTATGGAAACCTGACTGGAAACTAGATGTTATATTCATCAAGAGCAGCTGCGTTGTTTTTCTCCCTTTTGTTCTGCTCTGGTTCATGGTGCATGTCATGCCACCTAGTGGAGAAAACATGCGTAATTTTCTTAGGTGGGGAAATGACCATCGCATGTATTTGACTGCAGTCCTGTGGAAGACATCCTGCCTCGTTCCAGTTCCAAAGAAAACTCGCCCATCAGTCAATGACGACTACACACCGGTTGCCCTGACATCCCACATCATGAAGGTCCTGGAGAGACTCCTGTTGGTCCACCTGAATAAGCAAACTAGAACATATCAGGACCCGCTGCAGTTTGCTTATCGCCATGGAGCTGGAGTTGAAGATGCCATCATCCAGCTGCTTCAACCAACCCACTGTCATCTGGACAAAGCAGGCAGCACTGTCAGGGTCACGTTCTTTGATTTCTCCAGTGCATTTAACACAATCCAGCCTGATGTACTTTGCCAGAAACTCCAGAAGACACAGGTGGGGGCCTCAACTATCACCTGGATTAAAGACTACCTGACAAACAGACCACCGTTTGTGAGGCTGAAGAACTGCACATCAAACCAGGCAATCAGTAACCTTGGAGCACCACAGGGGACTGTACTCTCACCATTCCTTTTCACCCTGTACACCTCAGACTTCCAGTACAAGTCAGAGACCTGTCATCTACAGAAATACTCAGATGACTCTGCAGTCGTCGGGTGTATCAGAGATGGACAGGAAGCTGAGTACAGAGAGCTGGTGGAGCGCTTTGTGGCATGGTGTGGAAACAATCATCTGACCTTGAATGCGAACAAAACAAAGGAGATGATTTTAGACTTCAGAAGAAACAGGGTGGAGCCAAACACTGTTTCCATCATGGGAGAAGAAGTGGAGGTGGTTGAGGAATACAAATACCTTGGAGTTCACCTGGACAACAGACTGGACTGGAGAAAGAACAGCGAAGCCGTTTACAAGAAGGGACACAGCAGACTGCACTTCTTGAGGACGCTTAGGTCCTTCAATGTCTGTAGCAAGATGCTGCAGATCTTCTACAAGTCTGTTGTTGAGAGTGTAATCTCTTCAGCCATCGTCTGTTGGGGTAGCAGCATCAGAAGCAGGGACCTGGAAAGGCTCGACAGCCTAATAAGAAAGACTGGTTCTGTTCTGGGGACGACTGTGGAACCGCTGGAGGAGATGATGCAAAGAAGGATTCTCCAGAGAATCAAGAACATGATGGACAACCCTGAGCATTCTCTTCACAAGACTGTCCGACAACGGAAGAGTGTCTTCAGTCAGAGGCTTCTTCAGTATCGCTGCAACACTGACCGCTACTGGTCAACAGCCGTTGTAATATACAACAACTCTTTGGTGACTTGATTATTATTATTATTCTGAGCTACTACAACAATCAGTTTCCCTCTGGGATCAATAAAGTATTTTTGAGTTGAATTGAATTGAATTTATAACTTGTTGGAACCCATGACTCCTGCCCTCCCTGAAGGCATCAGACAGGGTTCTTCTTGCATCTCCTCCTGGTGGGTGGGCGTATCCTCCCTCCTCTGCTCAGAGTCCCATATTCCCGTCAGTCTGGTCTCTGTCTGGACGCATGTTCGTACTCGGACTCAGGACACCATGTCTCATTCATCTTTTTAAGGACTTTTAATGGCGTCGAGCTACAAAATGCTTCTGTTAGTCCTGGTGTTCTGCTTCGGTCCCAGTGTTTTGGGCCAGCTGGAGGGAGATGAGGATTTTGATTGGGCAGACTTTACTTTAGACCTCGTAAGATATCTGCAGCTTTACGCACTCTGGTGCTTTTTCCGTCTGTCTCTGACCACTTTCTGTTTCTCCAGGCGCCACGCAGGGTCCCCCGGCAGGTGAAAACGATCCTTGTCAAGGTAATTACGATTTAAATGAAAACACGGGGACAGCGCTTTGCTTGCAGTTTAACCCCTGTAAGAATTCGCAACTAGCCTAACCGTTTGATGAACTAATGTTAATTGAACGAACAACAACATTTGATTAAGCTGTGATCGGGTGACCCAGATTTGATCATTTAAAAGTGGAGGCTGTGCGCTTTGGGCGTTACGCGGGAGATCCGCCAAGCGCGCGGACGTGCCAGAAGATCTGTAATGATGTGAGATCAACGCATTCCGCTGCTTTAGTCACCGAGTCAGCAGGAAAGTGCAGCTGCCACTGGGACGAGTTATCAGGATGAGACGCGCAGAAGCGTCTGAGTCAGCTGGATGAGAGCGCTTTCACTTTCCTGTCTCCCTCAGGAGACCAAACCTCACATCGAAGAGCTCTCCATCAGGACCACCATCCTGTCCCGCTACGCGTTCACGGCGGTGTACTGCGCCATGCTGAACCGGCACTCCGCTGCTGCTGAGGGACTCTTTCAGTTCCAGATCCCCGCTGGAGCATACGTCTCCAACTTCACCATGTAAGAACAACACAGGGGTTACTCGGGATTATTAGGGCCTGAAATAAAATCTGGCTTAACTGGATGACCAGAAGCGGATCTCTGGATTTGAACTGTCTAAAAATCTTCTTGGTGTAAACGGAGACAATAAAATATCCACAAAAACACCTTAACTGATTCATTATTTCTTAGAAGAAAACAAAGATTGTTTTAGGTAAAAATGAGGAAAAAATACTTTCTACAAAGTAAATAAAACTACATAAAGCAATTAACCTTTTAACGGACAAGACAGCCATATTTTTGCCCCTACCTGTCACATTAAAGCTTGACTGAAAATAAAAAATAGTAAACAAAATATACAAGTTTGAATAAAAAGTTCAACCTTATTACACACATTATTATCACCTTGATACTCTTAAATTAATATGAAGTAGTTTTCTTTCAAACCCCTACCATCAAAATGATCAAAAACACAAAATCGAAAACGATTTATTTTCAGAATTTCATGGTCAATCATAATTTACACTTTAAAGGGACTTTATGGTGTTTTGAATTTTGCTCAGGCCAAAAGCGTAACGGCAGCTTCAATAGTAGGCTCGTGTGCACACTCCTTAACGAAAATAACAGCTGAGACAGTTCCTTGTGTGCGCGTGTGTGTGTGTGTGTGTGTGTGTGTGTGTGTGTGTGTGTGTGTGTGTGTGTGTGTGTGACCCGGAGGACAGAGGACAGGAGAACATGCAGCTAATTAATTAAATAATGTGGTTCTGTACCTTTCTCTTCAGCACAGCGACAAAGGTTTATGATGGGTCAGTCCTCCTGCATGCTCAGATCATTCCCTTCCCTTGCTTGAAAAATTGTTCCAAAATGAAAGTTGAACCCACATCTTTTTTATCTGTGAATTCAATGCCGTTCGGCGAGTCTCAAATAAAAATGTGGGCGTCTTACTGTAAAAAAATATACCATTAATGTAAAAAATAAACTCTAAATAAACTATGTTCACATCCAGAATCAAACCCAGGTCTTCTGCCCAAGAGTACGACGTCTTACTAGGTGAGCTAAAGTGCCAGTGATGTGCTTTGTATCTGTAACATTTATATCCTTGATGACAGCTGAAACAACGTTCAAAGAACGGTTCGGAGTGAAAATGGCTGTTTTGTTGCTAATTTGCTGGAAATATCTAGAAGAAAGTTCTACAGAAAGTAGCTAAGGGTCCTCAGAAATGTAGCTAGCTTTGTCACTAGGCGTTAGGAACAGCGACAAAGTGGCACTGCCTCTCTCTCTGCTGCTAAAGCTACGGATAGCAAATGCTACGGGCGATGCCTGAGCGTGAACGCGCATGAAGCAGCCTGCTCGACCCGAGCATCTCTCTTTTTCTGTGATTTTACAGAAAAACAGGCAATCACAGTAAAAATGCCAGGGCTCATTCTACAGGACCAGGGCATTGCAGGAGATGTATGAAGAAGACATTTATTATTTCTATACATGTTTTGGCTGTCAAACTTCCATAATGTCCCTTTAATGATAAGAAGAGTTAAAAAAAGTAAAACTGAATTGAATTCAATTTAGATCAGTTCATTTATACAGCACCAAGTGATAATTTACACGTGGTCTCAAGGCACTTCACTAAGTCACTATTACAACTGAACCGACTTATCAGTACTCTGAGTTCAGGTAGGTAAACCTTTTTTATCTAAGGAGACCCAGCCGGCGAGTAAAAACTGAGTAAAATGTTTTATGTTATCTTGAGACGCAGCTTTACGACGTTATTATCATCATCCTCTGGGTTTGTCCCAACTCCTGTTTGCTCCAGAAACCTGCAGATTTCTATGTTTTACGCTGAAACACTGACACACAAGCACAGATCCGGTCACTGGTGTGCAGGACGGTTACCCCGTAAATAGGTACTGACAGCATTTTGTGAGTCTTTTGTGCCCGACAGACCTGGTTGAGCTTCGACAATAGTGTGTCTGAATATGTATGGTACTCTAAAGCTTGACCTTTGACCCCCTTGAACTAGGATCATTGGAGGGCGCGTCTACCAGAGCGAAGTCAGACTGAAGGAAAAGAGGGTCAAGCAGGGGAATGGCAAACCCAAGAACAAAGAGTCAAGTGACACAAGGTATGAAGATCGTGTGTGTGCGTGTGTGTGTGTCTGCGTGTGTGCGTGCGTGCGTGCGTGCATGCGTGCGTGCGTGCGTGCATGCGTGCGTGCGTGCGTGCGTGTGTGTGTGTGTGTGTGTGTGTGTGTGTGTGTGTGCGTGCGTGTGTGTGTGTGTGTGTGTGTGTGTGATAAAGACCACGCCTGCTGCCTGCATCTCCACCTAATTACACGGCAGCATTCACTTCCTGCAGCGTTTCTACCCAAACACAGAAACGGGCCAACTGTGTTCCGTCCAGATCCACTCACCAAGGAGTTGGTGTGTATAATCTGGGGGGGATTAACGGGCTGCACCGGCACGGTTCTGCAGACCACATCTGCCTGTGAAATCGTTGACCCAATGGAAGAAGTGACATCATATCACTTCCAGGTGTCTGCAACTCCCACAAGAAATAAAAGATGTGACTGGATCCTCAAGAGGTGGAAAGATTACACCGAAGGATCTACTATGAATGTTGAAACGAATACTTGAAATACAGTGTAAAAAAACACAATATGAACTCCTTAAAATGTGTGAGTCGTTTAAAAAACCTCTAAAGAAACTACTAAATAATTTGTGTCAGATAAAGGCCAGAAGGTTCGGATTGCTGCAAAGTCCAGTAAAGCACAGTGGTGGCAGTTTCATGATACGGTGGAACACACACAATGTAATAATAACTAAACTGTCTTCAAACGTATTTTTTTCCCTAAAGTTGTGAAAAGTGAAGCAACAAATAACAGAAAAAATTGAATTGAATAAAATAATTATCTGTAACTGTTAAAAGATGATGGTGAGCCTCGAGCTGCACAGATCATCTTCCTCACAAGGATTAATAGATTATTATAACTTGCATTCATTTTTATTCTGTGGCTCTATTTATTTTGTGCTGACACTTCCTGTTGTCAGCCAGCTGGGTGAGGGCGGAGGCGGCTTCTGACGCGCTTCTATTCATAAATCAAAACCTCTTTTTGTCTGTGCGTTAGTCTTGTTTATTTTCTTTTACAAGCGTTAGCTGGCGTTTTACATGATGCGGTTCCAAGTGCTCCCAGTTGATCGTCACAAAAGGAAGTATATTGTCATGGTGTCGCGAGCGGTAAAAACCGTATGCTCATCCCGCCACCCATGCGTAATCATCTCCCCGAAACACCTGAGGACCCACTTAAATCACATGTGACGCACCCAACACCACCACCACCACAGATGAAAGCCCAACCCACAAAATAAATGGCTCCTACATATTTGAATACAGAAACAAAAACATGTAATGCTACAACTTATTTTGTTCTTTCACATTCACAAAATGTAGACACAGTACATAAAATTATTTCTATTTTATGCAGTTTGATTTTAGAAAAAATAAAAGCTGAAACATACAAAAATGNGACAGGAGAACGTGCAGCTAATTAATTAAATAATTTGGTTCTGTACCTTTCTCTTCAGCACAGCCGACAAAGGTTTATGATGGGTCAGTCCTCCTGCATGCTCAGATCATTCCCTTCCCTTGCTTGAAAAATTGTTCCAAAATGAAAGTTGAACCCACATCTTTTTTATCTGTGAATTCAATGCCGTTCGGCGAGTCTCAAATAAAAATTTGGGCATCTTACTGTAAAAAATATACCATTAATGTAAAAAAAGAAACTCTAAATAAACTATATTCACATCCAGAATCGAACCCAGGTCTTTTGCACCGGAGTCAGACGTCTTACTAGGCGAGCTAAAGTGCCAGTGATGTGTTTTGTACCTGTAACATTTATATCCTTGATGACAGCTGAAACAACGTTCAAAGAACGGTTCGGAGTGAAAATGGCTATTTTGTTGCTAATTAGCAGGAAACATCTAGAAGAAAGTTCTACAGAAAGTAGCTAAGGGTCCTCAGAAATGTAGCTAGCTTTGTCACTAGGCGTTAGGAACAGCAACAAAGTGGCACTGCCTCTCTCTCTGCTGCTAAAGCTACGGATAGCAAATGCTACGGGCGATGCCTGAGCGTGAACGCGCATGAAGCAGCCTGCTCGACCCGAGCATCTCTCTTTTTCTGTGATTTTACAGAAAAACAGGCAATCACAGTAAAAATGCCAGGGCTCATTCTACAGGACCAGGGCATTGCAGGAGAATGTATGAAGAAGACATTTATTATTTCTATACATGTTTTGGCTGTCACACTTCCATAATGTCCCTTTAATGATAAGAAGAGTTTAAAAAAATAAAACTGAATTGAATTCAATTTAGATCATTTTATTCATACAGCAACTAGGGATAATTTACACGTGGTCTCAAGGCACTTCACTAAGTCACTATTACAACTGAACCGACTTATCAGTACTCTGAGTTCAGGTAGGTAAACCTTTTTTATCTAAGGAGACCCAGCCGGCGAGTAAAAACTGAGTAAAATGTTTTATGTTATCTTGAGACGCAGCTTTACAACGTTATTATCATCATCCTCTGGGTTTGTCCCAACTCCTGTTTGCTCCAGAAACCTGCAGATTTCTATGTTTTACACTGAAACACTGACACACAAGCACAGATCCGGTCGCTGGTGTGCAGGACGGTTACCCCTTAAATAGGTACTGACAGCATTTTGTGAGTCTTTTGTGCCCGACAGACCTGGTTGAGCTTCGACAATAGTGTGTCTGAATATGTATGGTACTCTAAAGCTTGACCTTTGACCCCCTTGAACTAGGATCATTGGAGGGCGCGTCTACCAGAGCGAAGTCAGACTGAAGGAAAAGAGGGTCAAGCAGGGGAATGGCAAACCCAAGAACAAAGAGTCAAGTGACACAAGGTATGAAGATCGTGTGTGTGTGTGTGTGTGTGTGTGTGTGTGTGTGTGTGTGTGTTTGTGTGCGTGTGTGTGTGTGTGTGCGTGTGCGTGTGCGTGCGTGTGTGTGTGTGTGTGTGTGTGTGTGTGTGTGTGTGTGATAAAGACCACGCCTGCTGCCTGCATCTCCACCTAATTACACGGCAGCATTCACTTCCTGCAGCGTGTCTACCCAAACACAGAAACGGGCCAACTGCGTTCCGTCCAGATCCACTCACCAAGGAGTTGGTGTGTATAATCTGTGGGGATTAACGGGCTGCACCGGCACGGTTCTGCAGACCACATCTGCCTGTGAAATCGTTGACCCAATGGAAGAAGTGACATCATATCACTTCCAGGTGTCTGCAACTCCCACAAGAAATAAAAGATGTGACTGGATCCTCAAGAGGTGGAAAGATTACACCGAAGGATCTACTATGAATGTTGAAACGAATACTTGAAATACAGTGTAAAAAAACACAATATGAACTCCTTAAAATGTGTGAGTCGTTTAAAAAACCTCTAAAGAAACTACTAAATAATTTGTGTCAGATAAAGGCCAGAAGGTTTGGATTGCTGCAAAGTCCAGTAAAGCACAGTGGTGGCAGTTTCATGATACGGTGGAACACACACAATGTAATAATAACTAACCTGTCTTAAAACGTATTTTTTTCCCTAAAGTTGTGAAAAGTGAAGCAACAAATAACAAAAAAAAATTGAATTGAATAAAATAATTATCTGTAACTGTTAAAAGATGATGGTGAGCCACGAGCTGAACAAATCCTTTTCCTCACAAGGATTAATAGATTATTATAACTTGCATTCATTTTTATTCTGTGGCTCTATTTATTTTGTGCTGACACTTCCTGTTGTCAGCCAGCTGGGTGAGGGCGGAGGCGGCTTCTGACGCGCTTCTATTCATAAATCAAAACCTCTTTTTGTCTGTGCGTTAGTCTTGTTTATTTTCTTTTACAAGCGTTAGCTGGCGTTTTACATGATGCGGTTCCAAGTGCTCCCAGTTGATCGTCACAAAAGGAAGTATGATGTCATGGTGTCGCGAGCGGTAAAAACCGTATGCTCATCCCGCCACCCATGCGTAATCATCTCTCCCGAAACACCTGAGGACCCACTTAAATCACATGTGACGCACCCAACACCACCAGAGATGAAAGCCCAACCCACAAAATAAATGGCTCCTACATATTTGAATACAGAAACAAAAACATGTAATGCTACAACTTATTTTGTTCTTTCACATTCACAAAATGTAGACACAGTACATAAAATGATTTCTATTTTATGCAGTTTGATTTTAGAAAAAATAAAAGCTGAAACATACAAAAATGATATATTTTTATTTTATTTTATACAGTTAATTGAGTGGGTGTAGTTAAAAAACTTCCCAAGGCCTCATGTTACTGTAAACAAGTTAAAAATGAAACATTCTTTAGATGTAAAAGCAATGTTTTGTTGGTATTTTAATAAATATTGTTAAATTTTTGGAGTTATTGAGTTTAATTAAGCTACTATTTTTGCTCATTAATCAGAATGATGTTCCTAAATCTCTGATGATAATGTTGCATTTATTACAACCTAATAACATTTTAGGGAATTAAATCTACTGAAAACACACGTGACCACTTCCTCTTTGTTTCTTTTCCAGTCCAGAACCCGAAGGAGAGCTGTTTAAAATGACGGCTAACATTCCCGGTCGGAATCGGGCCTTTTTCCTGCTGATGTACGAAGAGCTTCTGCAGCGACGGCTAGGACGCTACGAACACGTCACCAGCCTGAGACCAACGCAGCTGGTCAGTCGCCTCAGCCTGGACGTCACCATCATCGACCACTCACCTGTAACCGACCTGGAGGTTCTGCCGCTCCGCAACAGCAAGATCGGTGGTACTGGAAACTCTGGAGCCCGTCCTAACACACCCAAGACACCAGGTGGGAGAAGTGAGTTGAGTCTTCATGCACTAAAAATGGAGATTTTTTGGATTTTGTTTCAACTTTTTAATCTTTATTTAATCAAACTAACATCTTTATAGATGTGATGGTTCCATATAAATATGAAATATAAATCTGATTGATCTTTGAATGATTAATCAGAAGATTATAGGGTTCTTTGCTTCTTTAGGGACCATAAACACACTTCGCATTAATTCAGAGTCAGTATATAGTTTATAAAATGAATTATTTTTTTTTCCTAAACTAATAATTCATACATGACAAGATATGAATAATGAGATGTGAAGTGTTGTGACGGAAGCTAGATGTTGTAGCAACCGTTCTTTGTAGCTGAGAGAAATGGTGAAATCTGGGTGTAAAGGAATTTGTTGTTGGTTGTAAACCGGAGAGCTGTTTATCGTGATAAGTCTACGCACCCTTGGTGTGGAGGTTCTGGTTCGATCCGGGGTGTCTTTCGGGTTACTGCCGGTGGAGTGAACCTCTGATGTCAGGAACTCGTAGAAAGTTCTGATAGGACCCGTCCAGACTGAGATCCGTTGAGGTGAAGGCAGGAAGCTGTGATGCTTATTCGCATCTAAGGTGGATGTTTGCTTGGCTCGTAGAAGAGCCGGTTGTCTGGCGTCAGCCGCAGCGTTACGGAGGCTTTGACAAGAGGTCAAAGGAGTTTGTTTCAAAAGAGGCTTCTTTCCTGATTTGGCCGAATCGGGCTGAATTAATTGGGAAGTAATTCTTGTTTTATTAAACTACTTTGTTGTGAGTTTTGGCCGAGATTGGCTAATCAGAATTGGACACATTTCTGAGTATTTACCGACATCCCTCAGAAAACCACGCCCACCTCAGATACAATGACTTCTTAACACTGTGAATAAGAGTCTTTAAAGAGCAAGTCATCCCCTACCAGAGTATTACTCAACTCCCACTTCCTGTTTGAAAAATGCAACAAATGCTGTTGCCTAGCAGACCGAGAGGGCGGAGCCACTAACAAATACGCACACTCACGACATTGTGACAGGGGCGCAGATAGGATTTTCAAACTGGGGGGGGGGACAAAGTTCCAATGTACCCTCCCCCAAACACATGCACGCACGCACACACACACAAACTATTGCAAGCGCCTTAACTAGAGCTCAGTCACTTTGTGTAATTTCATCCAACGGTTTACGTAAAAACTAACTATTACATACGTGTTTGAAGCCATTCTGCAGTGGAACGCTGGCAACAAAGCTCTGCCTGATCAACACTATAAATGATAAATGACCCGCACTCGTACAGCGCCTCTCAGAGTAAGGACTCCAAAGTGCTTTACACTACAGTGTATCATTCATCCATTCACACACACATTCACACACTGATGGTGATGAGCTACGATGTAGCCACAGCTGCCCTGGGGCACACTGACAGAGGCGGCCCACTATTTAATTCAGTCATTTGTTATTCTCCCAATCAATTACTGACCAAAAGCTCATGCTTTATGCAAAACATGAAATGATTTTCAGCGTACCGATCTTTACAGAAAACATAAAAACCCTAAAAAACTGCACATAAAATATATTTAAATAACAATATTCACTTATGACTTAGAGCAGTAGTTCCCAAACTTTTCAGCCTGACCAACAGATGTTCCTTCGTATTTTTACGTTATTTATACATTTTCATTATATTTGGAAAGTTTTAATTTATATATACCGTAAATCCTCTAATACAGGCCCGGGCCTGTATTTGACTCAAGCTCATCAAGCTCCAGGCCTTTATTGGAAGGAGGGCCAGTATTAGAGGCAGGCCTCTATTTCTATTTGAGCAAAATGAACTAATCGTTCGCTGGAGTCTTTGACAATTAAAATTGCGCCCACATTTTCAAAGTTAAACACATTTCTTTTAACAACGGTAGTTTCTGCCTCAGCCCTCTCCCCCCTCCCCCTGCGCAGCAGCCGCAAACTCACTGATGCACCTGCAGCCTCTCGGAGTTCCTGCTGCTCTAAACATTAAAATAATTATTTCATTTTCTCTTCCTCACTTCTGATTACCTTCAATGGTGTCTGTTTGTTGCAACCACCAGGTACAAAAACTAACTTGTTTTTATTTGACTATTTTTCTGTCCTGCCTGTTTATTATCTTCCTGCATCTCCTCTCAATCCTAAAGAAAAACTGCTACCTGGGTTCATATATATTCACCTTATGAGTTACCTTTGAACTGCAGTTCTAAAAGATCTACCGACCGCTAAAACAGCGGAGCGCTCGCTGTTTGGCGGCCGTATCAGTGATCAGTGCGTCGGAGGACAAGGTGATGTCCGCAGCGCCCCGCTCCACAGCATGCAGCGAAACGCATCAGGCGCAAATAAAAGACAGAAAACATTAAAGGAAATGAACCGACATGAACGATCGCGTGTCAGTAGCTAAGGTCTGGCACAGCGCGTTGCTGATCACAGAGAATGTGATCATACGATAATTCAATAGGGAGCGTGGTTTCACAGACGCGGAAGTGATAAGCGTCGGTGAAACGCCGGCTGCTCTAGGAAACCCCCGAGCGTTCGAGTGTCAACGAAGTGACACGGAAATGCCGGGCTTTCCAGAAGTAAGTAAGATAACTTACTATGAGCTGATAGTTCGTTGGATTGATTGGTAGGTTGGAAACTCTGATCATGAATCTGAAGAAACGATGACTGAGTGGTGAGCTGGAAAGGCGACTTCCGTTTGGTTTATAGCCGCGGTTTGTGACGTAGGTGCGACGTGGAGGGAATCCCCGCGAGGGGCATGCTGGGAGTCCCTACTTCGCGGATTTTCACCTATCGCGGCCAGGTCTGGAACGCATCTACCGCGATAAACGAGGGATTACTGTAGTTCATACACCCCCTACTGCTGCTCTCCAGAGTGTTCTGCAGTGTAATCAGCACGTTCTCTTTGAACTTGATAGTGTAATGACCTGGCTGGGGTTGTAAGCCAGGTGCATTCTGGGTATTGTGTTATATGTGTTTCCTATCGTTCTGCTAGTTCCTATGTGCTGATTTGCGTGTTGTGTGAGTGTTATGTAAGCCACAGGGAAGGTGATGTGTGTTCTGTGGAGCGGGTTGAATTAGCATGGTTAACTGACACCGTGACTCTGTGTGGTAGGAGCGTGATAGAGGATCATGTCTGTAGCGTTACAAAGCGTTGAAAAAAAGCCTAATAAAGGTCTGCGTGAACCCCTACTGCCTCCTGCTGGTTGATTGGGGAACTATAACCCTGCCGCTGGGACGCTCGTACTTGTTTGTTACCACATTCCATCCGGCCACAATAAGAGACCGGCCATTATTTACCTCCGCGGACTCTGACACCGGCCAAAATTGGAGACCCGGCCTGTAATTGAATACCGGCCTGTATTAGAGGATTTACGGTAAATATATAAATCTCTTTTTAAATTTACTATTTTACTTTTTTATGATTATGTGGCACACTTGACTTCCATACATAACACATCAGCATCTGCCTCTTTTTACGGCTTTTTTTTTTTTTCATTGTCGCTACGTCTGTCACGTTAGCGGTGTTTTACCATCATTTCTACATCCATCACGTCCCAGAGAAGGTTAAACCAACATCAAACCCAACGTTTGGAGCTTGTAAACTCCACACACCTCTCGTGCAGCACCAGCTGATGCTGCAGCAGCGTCTATCGTCCCGGCTGCATGAGTGAATTTCTTCATCAGAGTCAATATTCTGCTTCATAATCAGAGTCAGTCATTACCAGACAAAGTGATCAGTCAACAAATACCAGATTCATTCAACCATATAATTATTTACGTATTCCATTGCATCATCCAGTATTCGTTATTGTAACGGTTCATTCTTATAAAAGTTCATTCTTCTTGTTCTGTGAAGCAAAGCAGAAAAAGATAAGAGGAAACTTGAGAGGGACCTTGGTCAGGCAACAGAACCTAGCAGATTAAAGGTTCCAGTTAAGACTTATGTCTCCATGTGACCGGATCCTGAAGAGGTCAACTGTAGATGAAAACTGACCATTTCTGGACGCCACAATCGTATTTTATTTTCTGTACAAACTTTGTGTACTGCCAACATTCAAGTTCAGCAAAGGCTTGTGTTTGTTTACACATCCTTTCACTTTCTACTAGTTTGCTGAAAGAAGCCATTTTGAAATATTCTAATATTACTTTTTATAATTTTTAATTAGATTTGTGTGCCTTTTTACTATTTTAATGTAGTAAAATCTGTCCACCTTTTGACTTTTGCTGTTGGATTAATGGTAGTGTAGGAGTTTCTAGAAGCTTTCCCAGATGGCTACAATGTAAAAAAAAAACACAATTCAAGGGTCCAACCCCCTTTCTTCAGCCTCATCACCCTAGGCCACGCCTCCTGATTACAGCGCAATGCCGGGCGCAGCAAATGCTCTACATAAAAAAAATTGATTTACCTTTTCTAACCGTTTCTGGCAAATTTTCTGCCATAATTCCTAACCTAACATACATTTGTCACTGAATAACATGCTAGCCAATGCACCCAACCTGGTTTTGGCTGGGCCTATCAGGGGCGAGAGTGACGGATGGATCAGGATCCAATCATTAAGAATGGGACGCTCACAACAATTGGATGAAGTTTCTCCAGGATTGCATTTCAGAGATGATTACACTAATTCCTTTTTTTGACAAAATAATTTATTGGTTGCCATCAGCACGGTAAAGGCATTTTGAGGAACAAATGCACCAGAAAAACTGCTCTTCCACCATTGGACGAATGAATTCTTCCATCAGTAGAAACTCACTAAAAGGTGTTTCTAATCCATTTCGTAGTGTTGTAACTGAAACGGTTTTTTACAGTGTCTGTGTTACAGCAGTTCGTCAACGACAGAATTAAAGGCTGTTAACAAATCAGCAGACACATCAACACAATGATGCGTCCTGTCCAAGGCATTAATAGCTGCCTCCACAGTGCCGGGACCTGACCTGGAGCCAGACTACCAAAAGTAGGGATGTGAAAAGGTTTTACTGATAAAGTTGTCATAAAACCTCAAACAGCGCTCATTCAATCGTCAAAACCTTCTTCCTCTTAGTCTAAAACACAGCACAGATATCTGGCACCAGCTTAGGTTTCCTTAAAGTTTAAAGACTGTTTATTTATTTTAGTGTTTTGATCTGAAGCCAAAAGAAAAAAAAATGATAATACACTTCCTGTCTTTGTGCTCAAGCTAAGTCTGAAGTTCCCGTCACCACGGTGATCAAAAACGAAAAGACCGTCTGGAAAATCACCTTCAGCCCCAACATCGTCCAGCAAGCCAAGATCTCGACCAGCGGCATTCTGGGAGATTTTGTGATCCGCTACGATGTCCAAAGAGACATGGGGATCGGAGACATCCAGGTGAGGTGAATTTCACATCCTCACAGTGTTGATTAAAGTCACTGATGAGCCCAGGTTTGAATATGAGGCACAACTCTGTGGACAGTCGCCTCCCCCCACCTGTCAGTCGTCCATCGCTCTGGCTTCCTCCCACCTGCCTCTCAGTTTGCTGCATGTCTGCAATCTTCTTTTTTCAGGTTTTAAACGGGCATTTCGTCCACTTCTTTGCCCCCAAAGATCTACCTGCCGTGCCTAAGAATGTGGTGTTTGTGATCGACTCCAGCGCCTCGATGTTGGGGACAAAGATGAGACAAGTACGCCAGCAAACTCAGCAGATTTAAGAGATTTTAGTTCATTTATCTTGTTGTGTGGTGAAAATTGAATCTTTAGTTCTGTTTCCTTTAGTTTAAAGGTGTGGAACTCTGAAAAAACGTGTTGAAGAGCAAGTCACCCTCAAATCTACTTTTTTCCCTGATAAACTATATAAATGCGTGTCTAATCGTGCTGCAGACACGTGTAGTCAACAGTTTAGCACTTTAGTGCATTTTAGTTAAAATTTAAATTTTCTGCCTAAAACTGTCAGTGTTGTCAGGTAAAAACTCTGCACTGCATTTGAATTTTAATCTGCCATCGCTATTGGCTAAGAGGTACCCTAGAACGTTAGCTGGTACCATATGATGTCACAATGTCATTGTGAGCCTGTGTGTGTGTGTGTGTGTGTGTGTGTGTGTGTGTGTGTGTGTGTGTGTGTATTTTTAGCGGCTCCGCCCTCTCGGTCTGCTAGGCAACAGCATTTGTTGCATTTTTCAAACAGGAAGTGGGAGTTGAGTAATACTCTGGTAGGGGGTGACTTGCTCTTCAATGATTATTTCTGATTCTAGTGGTTCACTCTGCGTTTTTCATGCAGGCTGTACATGAAAATAGTCTCCTACACCTATCTCCTGTATTAGTTTCTGATCCTGATAGAAAATCCTGACAGATCTATGTCACACTGTCACTTAACATTCATGGACTCACCCACCTTGACTCACGACGGGGAAGGCTGTTGTTAGTTTAGCGTCCAGGAGAGAACGTCTCGGCTAGTAAGAGCTAACTGTCAGCATTAGCAACTTCACCAAACAGAAAAACTCCTCCAGGCTTGTGTTTGTGGAAACAAAACATCAACGTTGCAGAGCAGCCAGAGCCAGTGGTAGAGTTGTGATGCTGTTAGCCAATCAGAGGGGAGAGGTCCAAATATAAAGAAATGAGACTCCAAATCCTGTCGTCTGCTGCCACTCTCTGCAGCAGCAGACTTATCCATGCTGATCCAAGCAATTCTGGGCGTTATTTGCCCCGAATACGTCTTGCAAGGCATTCATACTAGACACTACCGCAAATGCACTGAATAAATGAGTTTCCCACACCTTTAAAACTCTCAAACTGGCAGGTCAGAGCACATTTTGGTCCCTATAACTGATTGAAGAAAGCACTAAACCTAAACTGAATTATTACAAAATTTAAAAAGTAAGGATGTGTTGAAAATAGTCTTTGGATCCTAAAATATGTCAAATTAGAAGCTGAGAACAAGAATTTAAATTCTCTTTTTCCTCCAAGGAAATGCAAACTTTTAGCAAAAAGAGGTTACTTCCTACATAAGATCTGCTAAACATTAAAAATGGCGGAAATACTTTCTGATAGATTCTCTTCAATTCAATTCAAATTTAATTCAAAAATACTCTATTAATCTCAGAGGGAAATTGATTAAGGTTGTGAGGTTGTGTTTGTCTGTATTTTCACAATAAAACAGTTAAATGTTCCAGAAAATATGAATCATTCAGAGTGAGTCAGAGGAGCTCTGATGAACTTTCTAACAGTTCAAAGGAATTCCCCTCATTTTCAGCCGCTTTTTAATAGTTGCAGCAGACAGGATACATAATCCCCCCACCCACTCTGGAATATCAGTATCAGAACCTTTCATTCCATCTGCATTGACACGATAAAACCCTCAACCAGAGCTGCAGCTGCCAGTAGGGAAGAGCGCAGCACCAGAGGAAAGCTGAATCCAGAAGGAAAAGTGGAAAAGTACAGCACAAGGCCGAGCTGTGAGGGAGGAAGGTCGTTGTCTCTGTGGTAATGGAACTTTTCAGACAAAAGCACCCACGACCCCTTCATCTGCCCTCCCTCCCACCCATCCCCAGCGAGCCCAAGAAACAGAACAAGTGTGTTTTGATGTGGCTTCACAATGGATGGTTTCAGCGGAGGTCAGTTTGTCATTCTGACCCCTGCTGTATACGGCCCAGAACCCCCACCGGCCCTCAGATGTGGTTGTAAAGACAGAGCGGTAGGAAGAGACGCTTTTCCTCTGCATTTAAATGCATTTGAGCTCTTATGCACATAAAAGAGTTTTTCTGGTACATGCACTTTTAAATTAAATTATGTGGAAGAATGGAGATCTTTGTTAGTGCAGAGTTGATCGGGGCCAGTCCACAGGTTTATGGGGCCCTTGAGCAAAATTTCCTTTTGAGGCAATACAGTCCTGATTAATGACATGCAAACGCCCCGCCTCTAATTGGCAAACAGCAATGTGACTCTTGAGCTGCCTTCGTTTCCAACAACCAGCACATTATTATTACTATTCCCAAAGCTCTCACCTCCTTCGGTCGCTCCTCATTCCAGTTTGCTGCTTCCAACGAAGGGAATGAGCTGCAAAAGCCACTGAAGCTCTCTGCCTACATTCTATTATCTACCTTCAATAATTCATTACGATCAATAGTTTCTGATCAATGTGCTTCTGAGTACTTAAAGACTGTTTTAAGTCTGTTTTGATTGCTTGTACATATTATACACGAGAACATTCCTTCATCTTTATGTCTGACTGTTGTATCGTATTTTTATCTGTAAAGCTAACCATGCGTCTGTTGCTGCTGCCTCTTGGCCAGATCGTCGATGTAAATGAGAACGAGTTCTCAATCGACCCATCTGGTGGCATCTTTTTGCCCGTAAGGCGCGGTTTAGAAATAAATAAATAAACAATTCTGGTTAAATTAAAATTAAAATTTCATAATAAATAAATAATAATTAAAATAAATAAAAATGAAAACAAACATCTTAATATAAGAAAAGAAAAGAAAATGAAATATCAAATTAAATTAAATTAAATTCTGAACACTGCAAACATATTTCTGGAGAAAAATGCAACATTGATGTTTTATTTCCACAGAAAACACAAACCTGAACCTGTTCCTCTATGTCGTGGAGATGCTAGGGCTAACGATTAGCTTCTATTAGCCAAGACGCGCTCTGCTCCCCCCTCTTGTGGGCGGGGCCATGAATATTGATTTTCTCTGTGACCGAGAAGACACTAGCTTTTTTGGACCCGGTTGTTTTCCTGTCTACTTCCTTTCTGCGGCTAAAGCAGGGGATCGGGGTTAAAGGAGATTTGTACGTACAGCGTGCACATGAAACCGATTTTTACTGATTTTTCAAAAGAACAAGCAGACGGTTTCTCAGTGATTGAGAACTTTAAAATCAATAGTTAATTCAGTGAATTTTGGCTAAGCCAAAGATTTTTCTCACTTTTGAAAGAATTTTTTTGTTTCTAAAAATTTTGTTGAAATGAAAGGTGGGCTGGTGGACCTGCCCTGAGCAGGTGGCTAGTACCTAACAGAAATATGAGGAAGCACAACTACTACCTGTGTTCTTTTTCCTATCTGTGACGTCTTTAGACCAAAGACGCCCTATTTACCATCCTGAAGGATCTGCGACCAGGAGATAACTTTAACTTCATCAGCTTCGCCAATAGGATCAAAGTTTGGCAGCCCAATCGCCTGGTGCCAGTCACACCGCTGAATATCAGAGATGCCAAGAAGTTTATTTTTACACTAATGCCAAATGGAGGTGAGGGAATATTATGTCTAATGTTTGCCATCTATGTGTTTTCTGTCTTTTTGGAAAAATAAAAAATCAGGCACATTTTTAAAACACCACATTTTGCTGGCACGAGACGAAGAGCTTTCCTTCGGAGCAGAAATACCTCTAAAGTCGGACTTGGTTCCTGAATGTTTACTGCAGGCACCAACATTGACGGGGCCATCCAGAGCGGCTCTTCTCTGCTTCGTGAGTACCTGTCAGGCCCAGACAGCAGCCCCAACAGCGTCACTCTCATCATTTTCCTGACCGACGGACGGCCTACTATCGGAGAACTCCAGTCCACCTCCATCCTGGGGAACACTCGCTCAGCAGTGCAGGAGAAGTTCTGTATCTTCACAATCGGTATGGGTAATGATGTGGATTACCGGCTGCTGGAGAGAATGGCTCTGGAAAACTGTGGGATGATGAGACGAATTAGCGAAGAGGCGGATGCCAGCGCTATGCTTAAAGGGTAAGAACTTCAACCTAAACCATACCATACAGAGTTTATTTGTATAGCACATTTAAACACGGCATGAGAGCCGACCAAAGTGCTGAACACAAACACACGATAAAAACAATTAAACATAATAAAACTAAATCCATTAACCCGTATACGACCTTAGTGCATTTTTTGTGCTCAAAGGACAAAAGCATTAGAAAATTAAAGGGTCATATAAGGGTTAAAATTGAGTGATTCTGATACAAAAGAAAAGGAAAAAGAGAATAAATTAGGCTGAATTAAAAGCCAAAGAGTAAAAGTGAGTTTTTAAACGAGACTTAAAAAGGGAAAGAGAGGAAGAGAGTCTGATCAGGAGGGGAAGTGGTTCCAGAGCTTCGGTGCACAAACTGAAAAGGCGCGCTCCCCGCGGGACTTACAGCGGGAGCTAGGGACATGGAGGAGGTGCTGGTCGGCTGATCGGAGGGATCTTGTAGGGACATAAGGGTGAATGAGCTGGGACAAGTAGCCAGGTGCTAAGTTATTGAGGGATTCGAACACAACAACCAGGATCTTAAACTCTATCCGGAGATGGATGGGGAGCCAATGGAGATTTTCCAAAACCGGTGTGATGTGTTCTCGCTGCCTGGTGCCAGTCAGGAATCGAGCTGCTGCAGTCTGCACTAGCTGAAGGCGGGCGAGAGCGGAGGAGGAGATACCGTATAGCACTGAGTCAGAGTAGTCGAGACGGGAGGTGCCTTTTTAAAATGGGCTTAACTTTAGAGAGACGCCTGAGGTGGTAAAACAGGCCTTAACTACCTGGTTGACATGAATGCCCATTTTTAGTTTAGCATCCATCACGACCCCTAAGTTGTGTGTAAGGATGCAAGTAAGTGTGACACGGGTTTGCTACCCACTTGAAATAAAAGGAAGGGTCAGTTGGGGGCTTGGAGAAGTCTTAGGGCTGAAAATGATGGCCTCTGTCTTGACATCATTCAGCAGGAGAAAGAAAGATGATGATGAAAGAATGTGAGTAGGACTCAGTTTTAGTTACTGCTTTTGCAAGTTTCACACTGAAACTGTAGCTGTGTTTACAGGACCGTAGCGTTTGCAAAACGGGATTCGCCGCGGCTCCCTGGGGAGGGTCTTGACATTTATAGTAGCAAAGCTGAAGCTAGAGTAAACTGCCATCAGCCCCCCACACACACACACACACACACACACACTCACACACACTCACACACACACGCATGTGACGCACAGGGTCGCGCTTTCAGCGTCAGACGGAAGACACGTCAGACTGATGAAATTTCTTTTTCAGGACCTTTAGCTTTGATGTGACCTGCTTTTTGTCCCGCTTGGCGCCCCGCTCAGCCAGTGATTTCACCACTCTGTCGAACAGCTGGCTGTCTCTCACCGTCTCCACAACAAGGCGACTAATCTGTTCGTCCGCTCGCACGGCCAAAGGCTCCATGGTCTCCGCGTCCGTCCAGTTTGCCATGTTGTAGGTGGCTGAAAGATACTAGTGAGAGGCCATGTTTATCTGCGTTTATATCGCTTCCGGCCGGCACTCGGCGCGCAGTATGTGGGCTGCATTGTGGCGCAGTGGTTTGCACTGTTGCCTCGCAGCACGAAGGTTGCAGGTTCGAAACTCAGCCGCGGCCTTTCTGCGTGGAGTTGCGTGTTCTCCCCGTGCATGCGTGGGTTTCCTCCGGGTACTCCGGTTTCCCGCACAGATCACAACATGCCCTATAGGTTATAAATTGTAGGTCGCTTTGGATAAAAGCGTCTGCTAAATAAATAAACATAAACGTCACTAACGAGACCAACATCTTTTGCGGGGGGGGGGGCTCCCACAGTCGCTCCAAAGGGATTAGCGGGGCTGGCACGCGTTTAGCCGTCAGAGGCGAGGGGCTCGTGCCGCGATATCACTACGAGGCTAAGCGCATCAGAATCCAGTTTTATCACCTTTCCCCTTTGCTCCTTGCCGCATTTACGAGACCCACAAATTCGGATTTATCGCTCTGTAATGGAGCGAGGGTCTGTCTTATGAAAGAGGCTTGAGAGGACTACACCTAGAAATGTTCTGAAGAAGCTGGACACTGATTCAAAACTGCTTCACAAAGATTTGGTCTCACTAGGTCTCAGATGACGTCAGGAGGCCGATGGATTCTCACATTTGGGAGATCTTTCACCGACGTCAGCTTCTGGTTATTGTTTCTGGCTAAAAGGTTTCAGGCTGACACCAGTGAACAAGAGTCAGTTTGAGATACCTGATTGGTCAGATTACATCAGTGTAATGATCATGATGATAAACACTTTAGATAGCTTTTGTAGGATGGACTTCCTTTGGTTAAACCAGGTTTATTAAAGCCATCAGCCCAAAACGTCATCATTCCTGTGGGAATAATCTGTCTTTTATTTGGCAGTTAGCTGTCCCTAATTCCTCCTCCTCCCTCTCTAACACGTCCGTCCATCTCTCACCACCACGAGAGGGAACGTAGACTGCGAATGTGACGGTGCTGACAACAGACCTCTAATCAACCTAAACAAGAGCCAGACCACAACAGCAGCCTTCTTTCACCCTCTGATCTAGTTTTTTTTGTCTTGCATACACCACCTTCTTCTCTGGGTCTTCCACAGGTGTTTGTTCTGTTGCACAGGAATGTGTGTGTTGTGAAACCTGCGTCTAGTGTGTGCTCGGGGTTAACAGGTAGACTATGATAATAGCCTGGGTCCAGCTTGAACAAACACGCTGGTTAACAGGTGAGGAGGTTTTACAGCTCTGTGACAACAAAGACAGGACGTGCTCTCTAATACACGTCCTGCTTTGTACACACTCGTTTATGAATGTGTGAACAGACCCCGGAGAGGGCCGACGGACGCGCACGGACTCGGACGAGCAGATTTTTGGCCGGATGGAGGCTTGCTTGAATAAACAGGGCAGCGATGATAGCAGAACTTTTTGGGGCCTAGTTTCCTGTTGTAGAGCTCGGCGTTAAAACGTCGTTTTGATCACGCGTCAATCTTCAACATCGTTTCATGAAAACCATGCAAGAGAAAAACTCAAGACTGTTGTAGGAATCCACAGACGAGTACCGTCCAGCTCCCAACATCAAGTTATTGGACTAAAGCCTTCCTTTGTAAGGCGAGATGAAACTCCGGTGGACATGCTGCCAAAATAGAGCTTAAAGCGGGTAAACTGTTAATATAAATGCAGTTTGGTTCATTTTTTCTTTGTTGGTAGAAGGCTCAGAGAAGGTGGTGCTGACTTCTGCACCAACGGCGTGCGGGGCTGCGTCTCCTTTGAACCAAGACTCATCCTCACCGGCGTCATTCTCAGTGCAGCGAGACAGGGGAGAGGTTCTGCCCCCATGGTGAGACCACATGTCCACTGCCTGGGATGGAGCTCCTGTAGCAGGTCTATCATTGATGACCTCCAGGATGTGGAACAGCCTGTCTGTGCTGGCCGTTCCAGAGAGACCAACACCACATCAGCTCAGTGGCCTAGTGGTAGAGTGTCCACCCTGAGAGTGGGAGATCAGGGTTCGATTCCTGGTCGGGTCATACCGAAGACTTTGAAAAAAATCCCTGCCTGGCACTCAGGATTGAAGGGTTGGATTGGGGGGTTAAACCACCAAATAGTTCCCGAGCGCAGCTGTGTCTGCAGCTCACCCCTCCCCCAGGGGATGGGTCAAATGCGGAGAACAAATTTTGCACACACATCAGTGTGTGTGACAACTGATGGGACTTTGACATAACAAATTCTGGTTTTCATGACTTTATCCATCTTATGAAAATGTGTCATCAAGCAGGCGATGAAGAGGAGGTGCCCTTCTGGCAAAAAAAGTTAACAATTAACCAGCTAATAGTGATTATTATTCATGGGTGCATTTCTACACAAATGTGGCTCCATTCAGAGACATAAACACGCTCTCCAGTAGAATAAGATTTTGTTTTGCCAGGAACTGTTTTACAACAAATAAATAATGAACTAAACACACATTTCTTCGCTCTTTCTCCATTTATTTGTGGCTAAAAGATAAAAAAAGACGTCTTAAATATTTCCAACGTATCTGCCTGGGAAAATAAATTCTCTAGTTCTTTGAATGGTACTTCAAGCTTCCCCCTCTGTGAGTTTAACCGGTCCCAAAGGAAATCTTCCTGTGAAATAACCAGATGCAAACCTGAAAATGGCAAATCGACTGTATCAATCAATCAATCAATCAATCAATCAATCAATCAATCAATCAATCAATCAATCAATCAATCAATCAATCAATCAATCAATCAATCAATCAATCATATTTGATTTATAAAGCACTTTTCAAACAAAGTTCTTTACAGAACGACCCCAAATTCCCAGGACAGTTTAAAAACATTAACAGACATATGCAAACACACACACACACACACACACACACACACACACACACCAGTAAAAATTCATATTCGGCTGAGTCCAGATGAGCCAAGTAAGGTAAGTCAAGGAAACTCCATCAGAGGAGCCGTCTGCCCCGGCAGCATCAGGTCTTCTACACTAAGTCAGGGCGCTCAGTGGAGGAGGAGCATAGACCCCCACCTCCACTTAAACTCTACCTGTAGAGCGCCCAGGAAGCTACAGTCGACCACCGCCCCCGGGGCAGAGGGCCCCTACAGAGGAAACACTGGATTAAAATGAGTAAAAATATGATAATAAAAGAGCTAATATAAATGACAAAAGTAAGAAAAAAAGTAATAAATTAAATCATCTAGACAGTAAACTAATAATATTAAATAATGAAACAATGCTAAAATATAATCATATGAAACATGCAAACCAATAATATATAATCATGATAAACGAGAAATAAAACTGTAGTAAATAATGAGATAAAAGCTAATAAAAGCTGTAGCTAAGCTAGAGCTACGACTGAGGCATGTGTGTGTTCTTCCCCAGGTTCTACGATGAGATCGGAACACCTCTTCTGTCTGACATCAGGGTCAACTACACAGAGGACTCTGTCGATTATGTCACTCAAAACCTTTTCACCAACTACTTCAACGGCTCGGAGCTCGTCATTGCGGGCAAGCTCACGAACCGCAGTGCAGAATCACTTCATGTCCAAGTTACGGCCAGCAACAACGACAGAAACATCATCCTTGAAACCGATGTGCCTCTGCGGCGTCTGCAGATAGAGACTGAGAAGCATGTGAAAGCAGCTTCCGCTGCAATGGCAGTTGGAGCCAAGGCCCTGGGGTCAGGGGTCATGCAGGTATTAGGAAATCCTCTGAGTTCCATTGCAGAAGACTTTGTTGAGCGAGTCTGGGGTTTCCTGAGTGTTAAGGAGGGGTTGCGATCGCGCCTGCGCAGCCAGACCAGCAAGGAGAGGGAAGAGCACACCCAGCTGGCCACCAACCTGTCTCTGAATTACCACTTTCTCACTCCGCTCACCAACATGGTGGTGGAAAAGCCAGAGGTTCTGCTTGACGGCCGCATGGCACCAGCTCCCACCATCACACCAGCAGCTGATGAAGCTGCGCCACCTCTCAATGAGCTGCCAGGGAACACAGAAAAGCCACAGAAGCTAGACGGGAACGTGAGACGCCAGAGTTCATCTCAAAGCAACAAAATAGGTGAGGATGTGGGCGAAGTGATGGGAAATTAGCAACCCGTGTATCTGATCTGACCGTCAGTCTTGCAGAAATGTGCATCTGTGGAATGAGCTACATAACTACAAGTGTGAGTAGCACCAAAAGCCTCTCCGATATTCTCCTGTTGATATTCACTCCGTTGTGGTCTGGTGGATTCGATGATTGAACCTTTCTGCAGTAAGCAGGACAAAAACAACACATTTTGGCCAAACACCTGTGAATGGAGCACACCTGAAGGAAGTGAACACGAAAAGATTTCAGGTGTTTTAGCACATTTTTGGTGGATCCCACACATTTATCTCCACAAACGTGCAATTCTTACAAGTTAATTCTTATAAGGTCAGGCTTTCCATGAGGATAATACTTATGTCCATCCATCCGTTCTCCTCCACTTATCCGGGGTCGGGTCGCGGGGGCAGCAGCCTAAGCAGGGAGGCCCAGACTTCCCTCTCCCCAGCCACTTGAGCCAGCTCCTCCGGGGGAATCCCAAGGCGTTCCCTGGCCAGCTGAGAGACAGAGTTCCTCCAACGTGTCCTGGGTCTACCTTTAGGTCTCCTCTCTCTCCTCACTAACAGAACCCCTGTTAGTGTGACCTCCGAGCAGCAGCATTCAGTTCAGTGATGGCTCTTGCATAAAAGCAGTTTAACAGCCTGGCGGCGCATGTTTTCATCACCTTGTGTCGTTAACAAAAAAGTCTGAAGAGATGGTTGGCAGGCAAGGGTGCCCCAAGGGGTGGCCAGGGGTGGCCATGGCAACCCCTAAAAAATTGCTAGCCCCCAGGAAAAGCCAGTGTTAACAAATCATATTAACGTTCAGTCAAACCATATATTCACTTTGTTTGTTCAAGACATAATTGTAAAGCTAAATAAAAGTTATTACAATTAATGACTAAAGAAATAATCAGAATTTTTAAAAATACATATGTTTCTGCAGCTCACCATTTTAAAAAGTCTTTATCTCCATAGATTTTTTTAAAACAGAGCAACAGATGAACTAACCTAAAAATATGTTTTTTATTAAATTATGGATAACATTTTAAATAACTCAAATGTATTTTTCTAAAATGTTTGTGTTTAAATGTTTTGGATACCTACTGGTCTTTTAATAAAAACGAATAAAGGTGCAATGCAGCACATCGCCACAGGCTAAATTCTCCCAGAGTTACCACAAGGACCAATTTGGTGTACCACCCCAAAAATTTCTTTGACCCCGTTTGACCACCCCTATCAAAATTTTCTGGAGGCGCCCCTGTTGGCAGGGTGGCTTGGGTCCTTTAGGATGTTTGTGGATTTTCATAGGCAGCGAGTGGTGAAGATGTCATCCATGGCAGGCAGGCGTGTGTTTGTTATTTTCTCTGCAGTTTTGATTACTCTCTGCAAGTCCTGCCTGTCAGCTGCAGAGCTGCTGCCGTACCACACCAGGATGCGGTTGGTCAGGATACTCTATGGAGCAGCGATAAAACCACACCAGTGACTTTTGTGGCAGCCATAGCCATTGTTGTGCCTTCTTTATCAGACGTTTGATGTGTCCATGTGAGGTCCTCTGTTATGCAGAGCCCCAGCCACCTCAACTGGCTCTTCTCAACGTGGAGGAGCAACGAATCTGCTCTGAGCCCCTCGCGGATGGCCGAGCTTCTCACCCTATCTCTAATAGAGCCCAGCCACCCTGCTAACAAAGGGCCAAAATGTATCAAACCTTTATTTTAAAGTTTTTTTTATTTTTTAGAAATATTTGTTTGCAGCAGAAACATCTGCAGTTCACTTGTATTTAGAAAAAAAGCAAACAAAGCTTTATTATGAGTCAATCAAACTTTATGTGTAAAGGATGCAACTCAAAGTGTTTACAACAATACACAAGCATTGGCACAGTCACACCATACCATGCCCCCCCCACCCACCCACCCACGTTTTCCTAAGTCAATTTTTGGCCCCTGCACTTTTTACCGTCCAAAAAAATATTGCACTATACTAAATACACTGGTTGAGCACTAGGACCAAGCAGAAAACAACTGCTTGTGTTGAAGCCTGTTTCCCATTAGAACCGTTCTTAAGCTCATCTATTGGCTCTGCTGACAATTGCTTGCTTTTTTACTGTCACCTCTACACTTGACAGTTCTGCATTCCTGACATTGCATAAAAGAGCCTCTATAGGCTACTTCCTGCAAAGATCCTCCACACCTGGTCCTCATGCCGGTTGTGCCCCCGCCCAAGGTCAAAACTACGCCCATTCACCATACTACGCACCTGCTTAAGAACATCAGTAAAACTGATATTGGGCTGAGTTCAGATGACCCAGATATGGTAGGGCAAGAAAACGCCATCAGAGAAGTCATCTGCCTCGGCAGCAGCAGGCCAACCGCAGCAGCTGTGGTATCAACACAGGGCACAAAGGGGAGGGAGGGAGGGTATAAGCCCCACCTCCACCCAAGCACTACATGGAGAGAGCCCAGGCTGCAACAGTCAACCACCGCCCCCGAGGCAGAGGGCCCCCACGGAGGAAACACTGGAATAAAGATAAATATAAGATGAAATATAACAATAACAGATACTTTATTAATCCCAGAGGGAAATTAGAAATTAGAGATAAAAAATATAGATGTAAAAGTAAGTAAATAAATATTTAATTCACATATAATAAATATTAAAATAATATATTTGTAGAATAAAAGAGGGATAAACTGTAATCAATTAAAATATGCAAAGCAAGTAATCTACTATAATAAATAATAAACAGTTTAAAGCTAAAAAGGTGGCCTGCTCTTAAAACATGGACGTTCTCTGCTGCCCTGAGGTCCTCCGGCAGCCTGTTTCGCAGGCGAGGGCCATAAAACGGGAAAGACGCCTCGCCGTGAGTCCTTATTTTAGGGATAACCAGGAGACGGCTTGAGACGTTTATATTTTAAACGCCACTATGAACACTTAAAATATCCCATTAAAAGGAATTTTCAGATTCAGCTGTCATATTAATCCTCATTTTTAAACGTAATTACTATCTTTTTTGCAGGTAAAGTTGAGAGGAAACCAGCCAAGAAATCCTTCACTATCTCCAAAACATCAGGTAACTCCCGGTCTCCCCTTGATGGGTTTCTCTGGTTTCATCTGGTGATCGTGTTAATTCGTAAGGAGATCTTAGAGGTAAAATTAGAAAGGGAGGAGATGAAGGGATGTACAGTCGACTCTAGGCTCTCTGTGTGGGCGGCCTGTAATTTAGATCTTTGTCAGACAGTCCTCAGTGATCACAGTGAGAGACTTGGGGATTCCTCCCAACAAAGTCTAATTGGAATACCAGCAGAGGGTCTGAGTGGCACTCTGAACACATCCGTGAGCACAGATAGGTACAGGACACTGCCCGGAACGTGGTACTGTAAAGACAGGGAACCCATCAGAAGCAGTAACTGAGGGTTATTACCCCGTCATTAGGGTTGCTCTATAATCTCATTGCTGCTCTGTGATATTAGCTGGTTCTCGTAAGCCCGAGGGAACTCTAACTAAAGATTTAAAACGTCTCCTAAAACAGAAATTAAGCCGGCCGACAGGGTGGTGCTCAACAATTTGCTGATGATACTTTATTTTCTGATAACTCTAGAATTGTAAGATGTTTCAAACACAAAAAGGAGGATGAATATTGGCGCTAAACCTCGAGAGGCATAAGAACAAGAAACAATGAGATGAGTTACAACAACAGGGAAACGCAGGTCCATCTGTCCATCCCTTAAACCCGCCTACGAGCTGAAAGTTTGCACAGTCTATGGTCAGGAAACACTCCGCTAGTACAGAAACTTTGAGTTCAGGAAGTGTGACCTGAAACCTGAAAGTATCAATAAATGGACATTTATAGGTTTGAAGGGCTTTCTGTCTGAACGCATCACACAAAAATAACAGTTTGAAACTAACGTGAACTTTTTTGTGCTAGACGATAAACGTTACTCCAACGAAACCAACGTGGTTAAACCCCAGGGTGGTTCCTGGCCTTTTCCCTTATCTGATGTCTAGTTTTAAACAGACATGAAGGAGTTAAACAGCTTCCCTGTTGATCGGATCACGTTTCTGGGGCTCTCTTGCAGCGGACGGTGACCCTCATTTTGTGGTGGAGTTTCCCCTCAGTAAGCTAACGGTGTGTTTTAACATCAACGGGGAACCTGGACACGTTCTTCGCCTGGTGTCGGACCACAAATACTCTGGTAAGCCTCATGATGCTGATAAAAACCTAAAGGCAGATAAAACGGTTCGTCACCAAACTGACAGGAAAGTGTCAGGATTTGCCTTGAAGTGTGTGTGTATGTGTCATATTGGGAAATCTAGACATTTGCTTATTAGTTTTTGGATGTTTTATCATCTAACATTTCTGTGTTTTTAGGTGTGACTGTCAACGGTAAGCTAATAGGCGCCTCAGCTCCCCCAGGAAGCCACAAACAGCAGCGTACGTACTTCAGCACCATCACCATCGTGGCAGATCATCCAAAACGCTCCTACATAGAGGTGACCCCTACAAAAGTCATCCTGGACGGACGGGACCGCATTGTCCTTCCCTGCCACTCCAGCGTGACGGTGGACAGCGGCATGCTGTCTGTGGCCATCGTACAGAATTCTAATGTGACTGTGACGGTGGGAGGCAACATCAGCTTCATCATCCTGCTGCATCAGTACAAAAACCCGGCGCCCTACCAGCGAAACCATCTGGGGTTCTACATCGGCAACAGCAAGGGCCTTTCACACAACTGCCACGGCCTGTTAGGTAGTACCGCTGTCCGCCACTAGAGCCACGAGCCATCACTGAAACACTTCCCCCAGAAAAACATCTGGGCTGTTCGTTTATCAAGAATGTTTCACAAATTATTAAAGGCTAGCTCAATTAGCTAACATCTCACCCACGCACATCCAAGAGTTACACAAAGAAAACCTGCAGAAAAATATCTGACTAATCTCAGCTGATAATTTTTAAAAAGGACATACAAAAAATTTACGCAACGCTTTGAGACTTTTTAATATTTCAAGATGTTCAATCAATCAATCAATCAGATTTTATTTAAAGCACCTTTCAAGCAAAGTGCTTTACAGAATTAAAATGACCCCAAATTCCCATAACAGTTTAAAAACATTAACAGACATATGCACATGCACACACACACACACACACACACACACGTAAAAATTTATATTCGGCTGAGTCCAGATGAGACAAGTAAGGTAAGTCAAGGAAACGCCATCAGAGGAGCCGTCTGCCCCGGCAGCATCAGGTCTTCCACACTAAGTCAGGGCGCTCAGAGGAGGAGGAGCATAGACCCCCACCTCCACTTAAACACTACCTGTGGAGCGCCCAGGAAGCAACAGTCGACCACCGCCCCCGGGGCAGAGGGCCCCTACAGAGGAAACACTGGATTAAAATGAGTAAAAATATGAAAATAAAAGAGATAATATAAATGACAAAGTACAAAAATAAATAAAGAAAATCATATAGAGAGTAAAATAATAGTATTAAATAATGAAACAATGCTTAAGTATTATCATATAAAACATGCAAAGCCAGAAATAAAATATAATCATGTAAAACGAGAAATAAATCTATAGTAAATGATTAGATCAAAACTAATGTTAAAAGTCTGTTAATTTTAAAAGATTTAAAATAGTAAAAATTGTTCCTTAAAATGCACAAAAATATTCAAATGTGCATAGTTAAAAGTATTTGTGAATGAATTAATAGAATAATTAATAAATAATGGAAATATTGGTGAATTAATTGAAAATAATGAAAAAATAATAATGTATTAATTCAAATAAGTACAGCAATGAGAATAAAAAAGTGAATATGAGAGGAAATGTAAAAATGCAATAATAAAAACATTTTCTAAGTACTAACATTTTCACATAATGAAAGAAAAAGGTAAATAAAATCTTGAGTAGGGGAAATTTGCTGGGAGTGAACTGAATCAATTTTGAACATCTAAACTCTACTCAACCAAAATTATTTAGAAAGAAACAGCCAGCGAGATTTCAATCTGTAAGAAATCAAAGAAGATCCCATCTCCTTAAGAGTTTCCAGCCCTAAACTGGTGGTTTTACATCATTATGAGGCACTGTGGGACTTTACCTCGGTAAAAAGTCTAACTCTGGTAATTAGATCTACTGCAAGTGACAAGAAGCTGGTTCTGGTCAAACTACTAAAACTTAAAAGACCAGAGTAAGAATCACCATCTGCAGTGGCGGATTTAGCAATTTGGGGGCCCAAGGCGAACACAGACATGGGGCCCCTTACACTAAATTTTCAACAATTTTACCTTTAACCCCCTGGAGGCAGGCATTGCAGATTTGCAAAGTTAAAACCTACCTGGTTACTCCACATACGTATTTCATGAGCATTTTTTAACTCAGAAGCAAAGGACCTAGTTGTTCGTCCTTTTACCAAAACTTATTTTGAGCCTGAGAGGATTAACTGTCATCGTCGTCTTCGTCCACTTATCCGGGTCCGGGTCGCGGGGGCAGCATCCCAACTAGGGAGCTCCAGACCGCCCTCTCCCCGGCCTTGTCCACCAGCTCCTCCGGCAGGACCCCAAGGCGTTCCCGGACCAGATTGGAGATGTAACCTCTCCAACGTGTCCTGGGTCGACCCGGGGGCCTCCTGCCGGCAGGACATGCCCGAAACACCTCCCCAGGGAGGCGTCCAGGAGGCATCCTGACCAGATGCCCAAACCACCTCAACTGACTCCTTTCGATCCGGAGGAGCAGCGGTTCTACTCCGAGTCCCTCCCGAATGTCCGAGCTCCTCACCCTATCTCTAAGGCTGAGCCCGGCCACCCTACGGAGGAAACTCATTTCGGCCGCGATCGCGTTCTTTCGGTCATTACCCAAAGCTCATGACCATAGGTGAGGATTGGGACGTAGATCGACCGGTAAATCGAGAGCCTGGCTTTCTGGCTCAGCTCCCTCTTCACCACGACAGATCGGCTCAGCGTCCGCATCACTGCAGACGCCGAACCAATCCGCCTGTCGATCTCCCGATCCCTCCTACCCTCACTCGTGAACAAGACCCCGAGATACTTAAACTCCTCCACTTGAGGTAGGACCTCTCCCCCGACCCGGAGTTGGCAAAGGGTGGACCGGAAAAGGGTGGCTTGCCAACTCTGGGTCGGGGGAGAGGTCCTACCTCAAGTGGAGGAGATTTTAAGGGTTAACTGGATTTGCAAAACTCTCCCATCTTCTGACATGAGTTATTTTCCCTTTTTATTAGTCCTCCTCTTTTTTCCTGTCGTTCTCTCCCTTTGAGTGCTTTCTTCTTCCTGTCAGTGCTCCTGTGCTTTTGCCTTTCTTTATTCTTTTATTTTCCATTTTGGTCTATGTTTTCCTCCCTTTAAACATTTTCCATCGTCTTTCTGCATCCTTTTGATGTTTACATAGAAAAACGACGTCACTTTCTGAAGTGAAGATAAAAGCTTTTATGAAACATGCTGCTTCTTTATGGGCCATTCCCATCTGTACCTGGTCGGCCCGGCCAGCATAGCATTGCTTACATATCTTGGTGGCCTGCCTTTTTTTAGGGTGCAACAAGACTGTGTTTCAGCCCTCTTTCTGAGGTGGTCTGCTTCAGGCTGACCAGGGCCAACACGCCCACTGCTGACAGCAAATTCACACCTTCCATTACAGCCTCTGATTGGTGGGTCGAATCAGCCCACATGGGCTTAAGGCATGCTCAATTCATTATCATGCTGATTACCTAGAAGCTGAAAATGTCTCTGACTGCATTCCTTGCATACCTAAGCAAGGATGTATGGAATCAACCGGGCCAGGCTGGGGCCGACTGGAGCTATCCGGGCAGGGCCGACCAGGTACAGATGGGAATGGCCAATTATTGGAGCCACTAGGATAACTCCATTTCATGCTAAATGTTTTGACTACCGCTTCAGTTTGTTACAAACGCTACCGCCTCTCTTCTTCTTCTTATTGTGGTCTTATGGCACTTGGCAAACAACAATTTGGTGCATTACCGCCACCAACTGGATTGGAGTGGAATGACTACAATCACTTCCTGTTTGTGCATCGGCGTCTTAACCCTCTCACTGTCCTAATGGGTGACCCCGTGAGGAAAGTTGACCATTGAGCAGGGTTGATGGTTTATCCCTTGAGGTCCACGTGGCAGGGGTGAGGTGGTCTCACTGGGTCACCCATAAAGACAGTGGGAGAGTTAAAGGAATAGTCCATTGTGGCATTAACAGAGGGGTGCCAGCAGTCAGGTCTAGGGGGCCCCCCAACATAAGGGGGCCCCAGGCGGCCGCCGACCTATGCCTAATGGTAAAACTGTCACTGACCATCTGTGAATTTGATCAGAGTCCTTAAATACATGAGAAAATGAAGATGGCTGTAATATTTTTAAACACAACAGCAGGAAATGACCAGATTGCCTTTTTAACATCTGGAGTCCAGAATAACTGTGCTTGGTTTGAATCTGCGTTCAGGTCAGTTCCTGTCTGAGGAAGTGGGGCTGGCGGAGCTTCCTGCTGAGGCTGGCACGAAGCCCTCTCAGGTCCTGAAGGTGAAGAACCGTTCGGTGCCGGTGGTCCGTAAGAGCAGGAGGATCTACAGTGGAACGCAGAACGTGGACTGCTGGTTCGCCCGGAACAACGCCGCCAAGCTGATTGACGGGGAGTACGAGGACTATGTCACGTCCCACATGTTTGACACGGGAGACGGACCACAAGGGACAAACAGTGTGAGACACTCATGAACACAACCCTCCAGCTTAAAGCCATTTATGCCTTTAAAGAGACTCAGCCGAGTCCAGGTATTAAGTTACCTTCTGCCTACGGATTGTTTTCAAATATATTTTTGTACCATTTCTAATTAATATGTTAAATAAAACATTTAAACCCATTTTTCTGCATCCAAGTTTGCTAGTTTAGACTTCCACACACCTGACACATACATGCTCTAATCCCGGGGTGCTGATCACACCTGGTTACCACGGCAACCACCAACTAACCCCCCCGTCTCCGGGCCGATGATTAGACACACACCTGACCCAGAGCCACACTGGCAGCGCGGCTCCCCTGTCATCAGGTGGAGGTCACAGGGCTGCAGGCCACGCCCCCACAGCTGTGCTGCAGCCGGGTCTCGCTCAGGTTGCCTGGCGTCAGGCCACCTTGCCTCGGACGCCGCAGGAATTCAACGCTACGCAGCCGTTCAGGTGTCAGTCATCTTTATTCAAGCAGAGTAAATACATTCAGTGAGAAGGTTTGTGGGTTGGCAGCTTCAGGACGCTTCATCTGCTCGGTAGAACACACACCTGCACATGATTACAAACGGTGCTGCACGTCTAAATCAAGTATGGGGAAGTTTTGAATTGGAAAAATGAGAATAGTTTAGATTTGGAACCCTTTAGCATCCCAGCAGCTCCTTTACCTTTTCCCCACGAGCAGCAAACAACCAAACAGCAACAGAATAAATACTGTGTGCAGCAAAACGGAGGAGTTTCATACGTAGCTGTGGGACGGCTTCACTGAGAACGGCGGCGACCGATTTGGTATAAAACCAAAATAGTGATTTTTAATACTAGCTCAAAGTATTTGAATAGAAAATTTTCTGATTTATCACAAAAATTCAGCTTTAAATAACAAGACAAAACGAGAAATGGACTGTTTCTGTTGTAAAACATCGGTTTTCATGTTGATTTGGCTCCGTCTGACGTTCCAGCAGTAAACCAAACCCACGCTGATCCTGGAGCAGCTGTTTGGACATTTCTGTGATTGTAACGGGCAACTTGTGCAGCTAAACATCAAAACACCTCTGACCTAGCCTCCTGGTGTTTTATTACACAACTAACACGGATAAATGTGCTAAAAACCTCACCAGAGCCGCTTCAGAGGAAATACTTACAAAGAAAATTCTAATTTTCCGTTATCGTTCCGTTCGATTGCCTCTTCGTCTCCTCACTAGGAGGTGATTTTGTTTTTCTCTCGGGAACATTCTTAGACCACTTTCCTGCAGCAGCATCTTCACCTGCCCTCAGTTCCTAACGGCTTTGCGTTGTACTTTAACGTGCACGTGATACTTTATTGATTAGTGGCACTATTTATTGATTACGTTTGATCAACCAGAGCAAAGGGAAACCTTTCTGTTGTCTTTTCGGCTGTTTCCTTGCAGCTTTCATGCTGGTTTCTGACATTTGAACTTCTGATCATTATAAAACTCTACAAGTGTAGCTTTTTCTCCCACTGAAGTTAAAAAGTCCTCCACCATTAAAAAAATCAGCCACTTTTATCTACTCAGCGACGCATTTGGTTCATCAGAGCAGCTAAAGGTTCGACTTTCTGTGCTTGTTGGCCGCTTTAACTAGAGACATGCGGTCAGATGCAGAACATGCAGGAATGATTACGTTTGGGCCTTTTAAAGGCGCCGTCGGAGTGGTTATAGGTCCACAGATCAACCGTTAAAGAGCACTTTTTAATACTTGTGTTATATTTGACTCTATTGGGAATCTGACCCAAGATAAAAATGCCTCAGCACCCAAAAACATCCCAGAGGAAATCATTTTTGACTTCCTTTCCACATAAACTTCACGTTCTGATGTTTCCTTGCATCAAAACGGAAGAAGAAGGCAAGAAGATAAACGTGTTTGTGGAACTCTTGGTGCATTCGGCCTCCGCCAGTTTTCGTCGGAGGTGAAAGACGTGCAGAGAGCAGGTGGACGGGTGGAAGACCAGGTCCATCTGGGTTTACACCACCACCCAGCTCGGCCTCAGCGGTCCACCTGAATACTGAACGCGGACGCGCGTCTCGTCCTCCTGGTCCGATTCCTCCTCGGGGTCCGACTCGACCGCCAACAACACCTGGGAAGACGGATTCTCTTAGTTATCTGGTATTTGGGAGAAACCTCACCTGCAGTTGTCAGCTCTGCATTCCTGGCCTGGAGGAGAGGGACTGTGGGTCCGTTTATCTCCAGCCTCTTTGGAGCTCGACTCCAGACGTTGTAGAAAAACTTCTTCTTCCTCTCTGTCTACATAACAGCTAAACGCTAACTGCTAATACGCCCGCCATGCTACCAGAAAAGCTGTGTGGCTCCCACCCACACAGGCACCAGATGTTTAGTTCTGTCTGGTCCACACCAAGCTCGACTTTGATTTTTAAAAACTTCTTCCAAAGTAGATTATTATAAAACTGCTTTTGGCGCCCCCTTGTGGACAGAATACCTGAAACTACTTTGTGCACGCTCACAATAACTTTCTGCACTAAATGGTGAATGACCTATCAGATATAGCGTTTTCTAGAGTCCTAGCACCCCCCAAGACACTTTATAACACGACCAATCACTCACACACACACACACACACACACACACACACACACACACACACACACACACACGCTGGAGCTACAACGTTGCCACCGCTGCCCTGGGGTACACTGAGACTGCTGTACGCAGGTGCCACAGGTCCCGCTGACCAGCAACAGCAGGCAAGCTGGGTGGAGTGTCTTGCCCAAGGACACAACAACAGCATCAGACTGACCGGGACTCGAACCTGCAACCTTCCGCCACCGTCACCCCGATAATAAAAACATTATTTTGGTTTTTTGAATCTGCGTCTCACCTCATCCTGACCTTGTTACCATTAAACACTGATTCTCAGTGAAATAAAAATCTAGAAGCTGCTCGGCCGAGGCTGTTATTAGTCACATGTTATTAATCTGGTTTGCTCTCACCAACTACTGATGCAACAACGGTTGTTTTGTGTCATTTTTGCCATAATAGTGTGGAATAGAGTCCTAAAATTCTTCTGAAAGATAATCTAAACTGCAAGTTGTCAGACTCACGACTTCCTGTGAGACTTTTTACTACTACTTTTTTATACTGCCACGATGACCTTTAATGAGCCACCGGCGGTTACCATGGTGACACCAATGAGCCACCGGCAACAGTTTAAACATTTCTGTTGATCATAGTGATGGAGGCATTTTCACACAGCTTGAATAAAAGAACTAAACAAAGAAACTGACTGCAGTAACATCAACAGAAAAGTTTTTATGGTAAAATGTTGAATTTAATCCCTTAAAACTTCCTCAGAAAAGTTCTGTTTTCCCACATAAGCAGCTCCGGCCGCCACTCCCACTCGAGACTCGAATCCAAGTGAATGCCCAACTATCTACAGTCCTCCTCCACGCTCTCCATAACATCAGCGTGTGGTAACAAATCCTAAATGTCACTTTTATTCTGGGGATGAAGGCCTGATTTATGGTCGTCTGGCAGACAACCAGGAGAAAGGAAAGAAAGGAGGGAGGAGAAAAACACTAATCTAACAGCAGGCAAAGGTCACGGACACCGACAGCCAACCACAGACGAGCCTGAATTCAAACTTTCCCAAGAGGGGGTGATGGCAAATGATATGGGCTTCTGTGTGGAAGCAGCTTGAATGCAGAACTGGAACATGGCATAAAGAGGCCTTTGATTACATTTCAAAACACAGATTTGAACCAAAACACACAAAGATGGAGATTATTCACGGTCCATTTGTGAGTGAGGTAATCACGGTGTTCGGTATTACTTTGATGCATCACCTCTTCAACTTAAATGAAACACCAGCGTCACTTGGTAAAGAAACACAGTGTTTGAACAAAGACCTTTGGACCGTTCCCACCAGCTTTGAAGGGCGGCATAACCGGTGGCAAAAAGCTTTTTTCATTTAAATCTTCACAAAAACTAATCCTCAAGTCATTTCCAGGACCAACACGCCTGACTACACAGCACAGGAAGGTCATGCTAGGAACAAAGGTCCACTTAAACATTCATTTAGGTTAAATTGGCTGATGCCCTCCCTCTCTGCTGTGCTTCAGCACTATGGCGCGGCATGGGGGCCAAAATTAAGACTACTGCCCAGCAGCAGGAGGCCATATAAATTCTGAAGCAAACTACCGACCTGATTAATGATAAGCTGGCGCCGGTAACTGAGAGGCTGGCGCTGCTTACTGAGAAGTAGCACCTTTACCGGCGTTATTACTAGATACGCTAGGGACTAGCAGCCCTCGGCTGGTCATTGACTGGTTCACACACTCCCTCTGCTGTCTATTAGCATGGATAGGCTAGCGTTAGCCTGGACAGGCTGGTGTTAGCATTGGAGAGGCTAGCCATTAGCATGTCTCGGAGAGTCACTAGTCAGCTAGTGGCCAGCCTAGGCACGCCAATGGCTAGCCTCTACGATGCTAACGCCAGCTTCCATGCTAATGGTCCGTCAAGGGGGTAGGAAATGGCAAGCCTAGGCACGCTAATAGACAGCAGAGGGAGTGTGTGAACCAGTCAATGACCAGCCGAGGACTGCTAGTCCCTAGTGTATCTAGTAGTAACGCCGGTAAAGGTGCTACTTCTCAGTAAGCAGCGCCAGCCTCTCAGTTACGGGCACCAGCTTATCATTAATCAGGTTGGTAGTTTGCTTCAGAATTTATATAGCCTCCTGCTGCTGGGCAGTAGTGTTAATTTTGGCCCCCATACCGCGCCATACAGATCATCTCCATAGCCCCTCCATCCTGAATATTACACAAACTCAAACGAATAAGTGCTGCAGTTCTGAAAATGTCTTCAACTGGAACCAGTTGGTGCCGCAAAAACATGTATTTGACTCTCACCTGTGACTCCTCACTGCTCCCCCCCAGCAGGGAGTCATCCTTCCCCCCCGAGCTGTCACAGGAGTCATCCAGGCTCTTCATCGTCTTGTGTTTCCTCATCGTCAGGCTGTCCACCACCCAGAACATAATGGACTAAACAGAAAGGTCATTTACTAGGAGAGCTCGCACTTTCCTCCTCACCGGTGAAGTGAAACTTACGTTGACTATGAAGGGCACGATGAGCATGACCAGCGCCAGCTCCAGCTGAGGGTTAGCGATGTAGCTTAGCAACACCTCCTGCAGCTGAACCAGAACACAAACATAACAACAGATCTAATGACTTATAAAGATGTTTTATTGTTGATCTAACACCAATCACAGCACTGGTGTGTGAGTCCCCTTCAAATCCAGAGAAAAACGACATAAACACAAAAAAAGGAAAATATATGCGCTTTGTTTTACAAATCCTTGGGTCAGGAGTGTCCAAACTTTTCAAGACAAGGGCCAAAATCGTCAGTAGTCCTAGCAGTGAGCGAAAATGTTTTTTTTTTTGTTGTTATTTTGATTTAACAAGTTTAAGTTATTTTCTTGTGGTTTTTTCTATTTGCATTTTTCAAAATATGTCAAATGGATATATTAGAAAACCTGAAAATAAGAATGTTAGAATGTGTCAACTTACATCAACGTGCTAAAAAAATAAAGCTCATCGTTTGAGAAATGTAAGAGTGGGCAGCACAAAATCCCTCTGAGGGCCATGAATGGTCACCAGCCTGCACTTTGGACACGCCCGACCTGAAATACGGGATGTTTCTCAATGCCAAAGATGACGAATGATGTCTTGGCCCCGCCCCGGTTGCCAAGGAGATACGTCATCGGGAGCCGCCAAGACGTGTTCCAATGTTCAGGTTCTACCGAGGCATCTTCTCCGTTTGTTAGCCGTTTAGCTAGCTGAGCAAGGATACACGGGAGGTGTCTTGTAGCCTAGACTTGGTCAAAAATTACCCAGAATACACCGCGGTATTTTCTAAAGAACGGCGGATCGAATGTTGCCAACTGTTTTTGACTGAAAGTAGCTGAAGTTCCCCCCAAAAGTCGCTAGATGTCGCCAGATGACATCACGGGCTAATTTGCTTACAACACAATGACGTCATCTGGTTTGCGTGATGATGTCACCACGTTTGCGTCATGACGTCACTGGTCTTGTAGAGTAAATCAATTAAAACCCGCGTGATTTTATTTAAAAAATTATTTAATTTATTTTTTTATATTTTATTAACATAAAAAAAACATAGAATACAAAACAGCAGCCTTTAAAACATCAAGGGAAGATGGCACAAATAAATGGAAGGAATATTTATATTTTGTCTGAAGAGAATGGAACTCTTAAACACAAAAATATTAAACTGATAGGAATGTATGTATGATTAAATTAAAATGAATTTTCTCTTGTAGTTTTCAAGTGCCTTGAGATGTATTCTTCTGTTGTGATTCAGTGCTATATATTGACCTAACAGATAATATATATATATATTTTTTTGTTTTTGTTTTGTTTTGTTGTTTTTAGTACTTTTGTGTAAAAAGAAGCAGGCCGTATTTAGTATTCAGAAACATAACATGCAAACTGCCAATGACCTGCCAATGACTTACAGTATTATTCTGTTTTTTTTTATAAAAGTTTTAAATGTGCTACGTTATTGAACTCATCATAGAGATCCAATGTTCCTTGAATGCACCACAAGTGGTGCGAGAAGCCATGTGTGAGTGCGGCGCTGCCTGCCAGTGCCAGCCAAGCTCAGCTGCCGAAATGCGGCAGGATGGCGGAAGGAGCGGTCGCCCTTTATGTAGCTCCGGTGGCTATCTCAAATAATGGACTTGTGAAAACCCACAAAAGGTTTGATTGGCCAACGGGGGTAGCGTGATCATGCTGCACGCACATGCGCAGATCATTTTCTTTCTGATCCTCTGGAAGGAAGGACGGTCCTGTCGCTTCAGATGCCTCGCTAATCTGTTGGCTACAAAGTTGTAGTCAAAGTAGCTGAGGGGGTCAGAAATGTCGCCAGATTTGTTGCTAGAAGCCTTTTTGAAAAAAAAAAGTTGTTAAGGGGGTCTGAAAAGTCGTTAGAAATGGCGACAAAGTGGCTAAGTTGGCAACACTGGTCCGGATCAGAAGCCGGCAGCTACTTCGGGGACAATTTTCAAGTTTAAAAGTAAGTCAACTAATTTAAAATGTTTTTTTTTTAGATCCAAAGAAGTTATCTATGGTTGGTTAGTTGCAGCTTCAGTGGCTATGGTTGGTTAGTTGCAGCTTCGGTGGCTATGGTTGGTTAGTTGCAGCTTCGGTGGCTAGTGGGTACTAACTCACTTATATATTTAATTTAATAAACATATACACAATTTATAAAGTTAAAGGCTCGTTATATATTTATATTAAAACTAATACGTATAAAATATAACGTTGTCTCCCGTGTCGCGTGACGTTACGGGACCGCCGTGGAAGCAGCGGTCACGTGATGCAAGTCTGTTCCATTTAACCGTTTTCTTTGACCAAGGAAGGACCGTGTCCTCGTACGCAAGGCGCCTGGCCTCGCAAGACATCGCCTCGCAAGGCCAGGCGCCTTGACAATGAGAAACGTCCACGATCTCTCCGCTTCTCCCTCCCTGATTACAATCCAACTCGTTCAATACTTTATGTCCAAAACTTTTCAGAAAAATGGGAATTTTTCCTGAGATGGAATGTTAAAACTTTCAGGATTTCCTTGGGCCGTCGATGGAAAACAAAACCAGATCTACACGTAACAAACTGTTCTTACTTTAGACCAGCCAGGGATGAGCAGCACCAGGCTGATCACACCTTTCTCCAGCACCATGACGAGCAAGTAAACGCCACACTGGCCCAGCCACGCTGCAGCCTGGGGGGGGTCACCTGGCAGCAAAATCAGGCAAAAACAGAATGAGTCAACCAGCTGAGACTTTGGTGCAGTTCTACTAAATTTCTGCTCTGTTTAGCAGCTTTTAAACTGAAAGTCACTTTCTGTGGTGTTGTTAATTTCATTGCTGACATTTTTATTATTTATTAAGATTAAGAAACTGTTGCTACCAGATTTAATTCATAAGAACATCTGTTCTTCAGAGATAAATGAATTACTACATTATTTTGATTTCATCATCATCATCAACCTTTATTTATAAAGCACATTTAAATGGCGACAATGCCAACCAAAGTGCTGTACAAGACAATACGTCACCAAAATAGATCAAACAAATAAAAACTATTAATAAAAAAACAGGAAAGCAGACGGGTTAAACAGTCTCAGTCGGGAAGGCCAGGGAATAGAAATATGTCTTCAAACGTACTTTAAAAGTGGGAAGGGAGGGGGCAATTCGGACCGTCAGGGGGAGTTGGTTCCAAAGTTTAGGCGCACAAACTGAAAAAGCCCGTTCGCCACGGGCCATATAGCGGGCAGGAGGGACAAGCAGAAGGTGCTGGTCAGAGGACCTCAGGGTTCGCGCCGGAACACTGGGACTCAAAAGATGTGCCAAATAGGAGGGGGCCATTTCATGGATAGATTTGTAAACCAACAGGAGAATTTTGAACTTAATCTGAAACCGAACTGGAAGCCAGTGTAAATGTGTCAACACAGGGGTGATATGCTGCCGTCGGTCTATGCTCGTAAGAAACCTTGCGGCAGCATTCTGAACCAATTGGAGGCGTACCACTGAAGAGGAGAGAATACCATATAAAAGAGAGTTAGCATAGTCCAGACATGACGTTACAAAAGCATGAAAAACTGACTGAAGACCTTTTTTGTTCAGGACAGATTTTAGTTTGGCCAGCCGGCGAAGATGAAAGAAACACGACCTGATACCTGATTTATCTGCGCATCCATTTTAAAAAAAGCGTCCAGAGTGACCCCCAAATTTGTAATTGTCGGCTTCACCAAAACTGACAATGAAGGGGGCAGAGATGGCTCCACAGCAGAGGGGGAGCAAGGAGCAAAGAAAATAGCCTCCAGTTTGGAGCTGTTAAGATGGAGAAAATTAGCCGAGAGCCAGGACCTGACTTCACTCAGGCAGTCAGTCAGTGGTTGCACAGGGTCAGCAGATTTTAGGGCCATATAAAGCTGACAATCGTCAGCGTAGAGATGAAAATTTACCCAGAATTTTCTAAAAATGGCTGCTAAAGGTAAAATATATAGATTAAAAAGAAGCGGACCTAAAACGGACCCCTGGGGAACCCCACAAAAAAGAGGTGCCACTCTAGAGGCGCAGTTCCCCAGCGCAACACTGAGTGCGTTTACATGCAGCCAGTAACCCTTTTAAAACCCGAATATTCACAATAACCTGGTTCCGTAGGTCCATATAAACACTGCCAGAAACCCGGATATGCTCATAACCGGGTTTTTAAAAACCCGGTTACTACACCTGGGGTAACCCTTTTCTAACACGAATATTTGGTCGTGTAAACGCATACCGGGATATCCCCATCAAAGCGTGTGTTCTGCGCACGCTCTGTTCGCAAGGAATCTTGGTCTTTTGAGTAGCGAGACGTCTTGTATGCGCCAGAACACCGGAAGTAAACAACAAGTTGGGAGCAACATGGAGAGTCGCGGCACAGCACCACACTTTTGGAGTGACGAGGAAACTAAAGCGCAAACAAACGAGGTCGCTATCTCTTCCGAACTGGGAAAAATGTTGTTGTTTTCATGGATACCGGAACGAGAAGAACCGGAAATGACGCATATTGCGTCTGGACGTAGTCCATACGTCCTGACGCTACCCCAACGTCCGCATTTACATCGGGTTATGCAAGTTAGGGGTAACTCTCTATTTGTGCTTGTAAACGGGTTATTCTGATCAACTCAGAAACCCGACCTTAACCCGGATATTGGCTGCATGTAAACGTAATCAATAAAACATCTGCCATTGAAAAAGGAGCGGAACCACTCTAAGCTGTTCCACGAATACCAATTAACTTTGTCACTGAAGACGTTTATGGGACAGAATCAGACACATAACGGTTTCATTTTGGTTCCAAATAATCTTTATGATTATGAAATTGGAAAAATGGATTCTAATTATTTTCTCATAATCTGCTTTGCACAAAGGCGCTCCCACGGCCATGGCCACCCCGAGAAAATTGTTGCCCCCCTCAGGAAAAGTCAGTGTTAATAAATGACATTAATGTTCAGTCAAACCATAAATCGATCTTATTTATTCAAGGCATAATTGTAAAGCAAAATAAAAATAATACAATTCATGAGTAAAGAAATAATCAGAATAAAAAAATTACATGTTTCTGCCTTTTACCATTTAAAAAGTTTTTATCTCCATTGTTTTTTGTGAACACAGCATCAGCAACAGGTGAATTAACCTAAAAGGATACATTTTAAAATAAAATTTGAAGTAACTGAAATGTATTTTTCTGAAATGCTTGTTTGTAAAATTTAAGTTAAATGTTTTGGATAAATACTTTCTTTTTTTAAATAAAAACGAATAAAGAAGCAATGCAATACATCGCCAGAGGCTAAACTCTCCCTGAGTTACCACAAGGACCAATTTGGCGTGCCACCCCAAAAATGTCTTTGGCCCCATCTGGCCACCCTTATCAAAATTTTCTGGAGGCACCCCTGGCTTTGTAAGCATGCTTTTATTTTCTTAAAGAGTAACTAAACCCCAAAATAACATTTTTTTTACTAATTAACTGAACAGTTGGGTCTTTACAAATGCAGTCTTTCTGTTTCTGTGCACTTTTTGACATGTTTGTGTAAACTCGAATAAATCTAGAATCTAGGTCTAAAAACGTCTCAGTGCTGCCCCCTGTGGCAGAACAGCAGCTACTGCATTTTAAACTTGTGACTGGCTGGGGCTGGAACAATTTCACGTCATCGGTACAGTCTCCTCCCACTCCCCCTCCCTCCCAGAATGGAAATTCCCACACTTGGCCATGCCACTCTGTGCCTCCTGGCGACGCCCACTTTCATAGCATTTTTCAATTCTTGACTAGGGGTGGAGTTACGTTTTCTGATGGTGTGCAGTCCCTCTTTAACTTCTCCCTTCTGGAGGCTGTGGTGTTATGTGCAGGGCCATGGGCTTTCTGGCTTTTTAAAATTTGGGCATACCCAAATGTGATCTAAGAACTTCTGATTTTCTGGACAATCCTTGTTTAAATTTGTGAAATGTATCTGTTGAATTACTGGGACATTAGTCACTCACTATAACATAAAAGACATTTTAGACATAAAATCACTGTAAAAAGAAAAAGTGGATCCAACTTTAAAAAATTGCTTCAATTGGTAACAAGCAATTTAATTAAGTTTATCCAACTTAAATCATTAGTACAATTTTAATGATTTAGGTTGGATAAAC
>SSNQ01034113.1:173607-194699 GCA_006942095.1 Nothobranchius kuhntae | reverse complement strand
CCGGAGGGGCTGAGACACAAGGGCTGACGCTTCCGCTGACGCTTCAGTTATGCCACCAAACTTATGCTGTGCTACTAATTGAACCAGGTGTTCATGCAGCAGCTGATTGCAATGGTTGAGACCTAGATCACCTGATGAGTGCTTTCAGGGAGGACAAAAACAGCTCGTTTACAGCCTCTGATTGCACTTATTGTTTTCAACTGGCCCAAACCGGAGCTACTAGACAACAGGAGAACCCACAGATGAGTTTCACTAATCTTTTCCCAATGGAAGATAGTGCAAAGCAAAAGTTTAAGAAGACAAAAACAGGCACTAACAGACACTCAAGGCCCTTCGGTGCAGATTCAAGTCTGTTTGAAAGTGCCTGCAGTTGCTTTTTAAGCCTTGCTTTAGGTGAGAGGACAGCCCACCTAGATCACCTGATGAGTGCTTTCAGGGAGGACAAAAACAGCTCGTTTACAGCCTCTGATTGCATAGTATGTCATCCGTTTAATAAAAGTGAAAAAAAAAACGCATCTAGTAGAGTAAGTGACTCTCCGAGACATGCTAATGGCTAGCCTCTCCGATGCTAATGCCAGCCTATCCATGCTTAAAGTCCGTCAAGGGGGTAGGAAATCCAGCTAGTGGCTAGCCTAGGCATGCTAATGGCTAGCCTCTCCAATGCTAACACCAGCCCGTCCAGGCTAACGCTAGCCTATCCATGCTAATAGACAGCAGAGGGAGTGTTTGAACCAGTCAATGACCAGCCGAGGGCTGCTAGTCCCTAGCGTATCTAGTAGTAACGCCGGTAAAGGTGCTATTCCTCAGTAAGCAGCGCCAGCCTCTCAGTTACCGGCGCCAGCTTATCATTAATCAGGTCAGTAGTTTGCTTCAGAATTTATATAGCCTCCTGCTGCTGGGCAGTAGTCTTAATTTTGGCCCCCATACCGCGCCATACAGATCATCTCTGAGATCTGGAATGAGTCTGGAAACCACCTCCATTCCTTCTCAGCTCCACTTCCACGACTCAAAGAAATACCAAAGCCACAAATCTGTAGCCTAAGGCTGTGGTTCAAACGTTAAGTTGTTCACATTTTGAACTCTTCTGAGTGCTTCTAAAAGATGAAATGACAAACATTTGTACACCTCCAGCACTCTGATAGTATCTAGTACTGAGATGTTCAACCCTGGTTCCAACAACGGCTGATTAACAGGCTTCTGAGGAACATTGACCTGCTGATGGATGATTTAATCACAGAATGAGCAGGGAAACAGCTAAAACACGCAGGGCAGTGGCCAACCAGGTCTGATTAGCTTTGCTCTAGTAGATAATACTCACTCACTCACTCACTCATTCATCTCCTTAACGGGTTTCTCTCACTAGGGGGGGGGGGGATCTAGTGTCTAACTCCAGTATTCATTGGGTAGGTGGCACCCAGGTCTCCAGCCCATCACAGCCAAACACTCTCTCACACACAGGGACAATCACCTCCAGTTGGAGAAAGCCCAGACACACATGGGAAGACCACGCCAACTCCATGCAGGAAGACACCAGACCGGGTGTGAACCTGTGACTTTGCTGCCAGGAAACAGTGCTAGAACCACCACCACCACCATGTAGCTCCATGTAGAAGTATCGGGGCGCTAGTCCTATGGGGAGCCTAAGCCACGCCCATCTACTTCCTGTCCATGGGTGTCAAAAAGAAAAAGAATGGAGAGACAAAAGTTATTTTCTGATCCCGTTTGATACGTGTGATGTAACGTTTGATGTCCACAAGTTTCAAAGATGTGTTTTGACGCCAAGGACGCGTTTATTTTCAACAGGTGGCAAAAGTTCATTTAAGTTTTGTGTAAAAAGACGTGGAGGACTACAAATGCTCGTCTGACAAAAATGACATCATTAAACCAGACTACGTTAAAGTCCCATTAGCCATCACAACCTAGTGTCTGACCCATCCCTGTGGGGAGCGGTGAGCTGCAGCTGTGGCTGCGCTCGGGAACTACTGGGGGGTTTCGCCCGCAATCCAGCCCCTTCAAAGCTGAGTGTCGAGCAGGGAGGCCCTGGGTCCCACTGTTAAAGGGATATGAACCCTGGTCTCCCATTCCCAGGGTGGACACTGAGGCCACTGACAAGGAAACATGACAAAAGGAGCATTAAACGTGGAGCACGCCACTATAAATCTGGCCATGTGGAAAGTTGCAGCTATGCTGGGGATGAAGAGATTTTGCAGTGACGTCTGATTTACTGAAGAAGACACAAAGGGTGTTGAAATGTTGGTTTCTGCTATCTGCATCTGGGTGGGTGGGTGGGTGGGGGGGGTGGATACAGAAAGTTTAGAACATCGGGGCTTTCCTGATAAATCCCTGCTTCGCTCCCCTCTCCTCCAGTTTCGCCGGCTCCACAAACGATTCTCAGGTGGATCCAAGCGAGGACCGAGCGGCAAGCGAGGCTCACGCCATCCATAGGCAGCCCCTGTTAATCGATGCCAGATAAATGAGAATGGAAGGAGAGGACAGAGCCTCGTTCTTCATCCAGACGGAGCAACAACTGTTCACTCATGCCCACGAGGACTACAAACATGTCAGAACTAAGATAGACACCATCCGTGTAGCTGGATCTACTTAGTTACAACCGCTGAGTTTACATGTTTCCATGGCAACGCCGGAAGTCTGCTTCTCCACATATTTTATTCAACCTTTCATCATCCATGTGTCGTTTTCGTGTTCGGCTCCAGAGTCTGAATGTGTAGAGGCTCGAGGAGCTCTGAGTTTCAGGAATGCACGCTCGTGGTGGTCACATGACCCTAACGCTAACAGTTTAGCTCTCATTTTACACGTTGCAGCTTTTATGTTGGACAACGCATGCCTTAAGTGCAGAATGAATACTGGGTTGAAATGTCCTTACAAATAAAAGGGCAGTCCAAAATACGTGTTTGGATGCGCTGATCCGTTTATGAAAGTAAAAAGGCAGAGAAAATAAAACCAAAACTCAAGAGAACACGGATGCCGACACTATCCTGCACGGCCAAACCGTTAATCTCCAAAGCCACACACCTGTCGCTTGATTAGGTCACCTTTAACCTCTAAGTAGAGCCACTCCCAGAGTGCCCTCCGCAGTAATTGGCTCCAACATTACACACCGAGGAAAAAACACCATGCACGTCATTTAAACACAATGTTAGCGTGTTTGACACGCGTGACCAGAGTAAACATATAGTCATCAATAGAGTACTTCCTTTTACATGTATTGTGTTAGCAGCTGTAAGGTAGTCTAGGGCTATTTAAACATATTAATGGAAATGACAGCATGCTAATTATCTGGGTCCATCCCAGACAGAAGCTGATATATAATTATACTCATTAATAATGCTGACGTCAGCACAGTCGATGAGGCAGTTCTACACCACAGTCATCGAGTCCATCCTCACCTCTTCAATCACCGTGTGGTACGCTGGAGCCACCATCAGGCACAAGAAGAGGCTGCGGCGTGTCGTACGCTCTGCTGAGAAGGTCATTGGCGGAAAACTCCCCTCCATGCAGGACCTGTACACCTCCAGGACATTGAGGCGTGCAGGTCGGATCACAGCAGACGCGTCTCATCATGGACGCGGTCTCTTCGACTCGGTCCCATCTGGCAGGAGGTTCCTATCCATTCGGACCAGAACCTCTCGCCTCAAAGTTTCTTCCCCTCTGTGGTCGGACTCCTCATGACAACCGTAGACCTGGCCACTCCAGCTGCTTTGTTTCAGTCACATGACCCGGTGTTGTGTTTGCTCCTGAACTGACCTGCTCTGACTAGTACCTACACTGACTTGTATAAAGTAGCTGCTTCTCTAATGATTGCCTCCCAATATTATTATCATATCATTGTGTTTATTTCTTAATTCTAATCTTGCTTATCATTTATTTTTTTCTTGCACCAAGCACCGCAGCAGTTTCCTAATGTGATTCTGGCGCATATGGCAATAAAACCTTCTGGTTCTGACTCTGATCAGGAGCAACATCAGTGGACTGAAATGCTCCAGGCTGCAAATGAGGATTAAATGCAACGATGTTACGATGTAAATCCAATTAGGACTCTAATTTTAAAGTTTAAACTCCACATTTATTAATAATTTCGCTGTCAAGAACAAAGCTGCAGCTGCTGCTACCGCTGTGGGCCAGCGGGGGCACTAATTCACCACCTCGTAGCCGCCAACCACCGACAAGAAAAGGGTGACGTCACTTGTATCATCCAATCCTATTCAAAAAGCGTCAGTTAGCCTAGCTGCTAGCCTGCCACGAAGCAGGTTTGTTCTCCATCATGTGTTACCATGGTGACTGGGGGGGCTTTAGGGCTAGCCATGTTCGTAGAACCGATTTAGGGGCGGCTACACCAGGAATCTCACCAGAAAGCCTGGTTTTGGTAATGGCTCGCTTCCTGGATCAGCCCCCAGCTCTCCTGGTTCTCAGTCTGGTCCGTAGTCGCTTTAATCACCAACACACTAATAAATCTCAGATTAGACGACAAGACATAGTCGAAACACACAATTATTAACCATTAAGTTGAAGTACAGACGTGTTTCCACTGTCGAAACCTCAGGGCCTGTGCGTGTCTCCACCTCAGCCGGCAGGCCTAGCAGGGGTAGGCACTCGGCATGGCCCGGTGGAGTCTCTGAGAAGAGCTTTGGTTAACCCACGCTGATTGGTTGTAACTCAGCAGGATTTGAAAAAAAATTAGAGGATTTGCTTGTGAAGCAGAACGAAAGCACAAGAAAATAAAGCACCAATCACGTTTCTTTAAATCGCTGTCACTAAACTCCCAACACGGCAGAACTCCCCCACAACAACCTAATTCACGGGACTTTGCTGTCCCACCTAGCGTCGCTAACAGCCGAGCTTTCTTCTGGTCATCGAATGCCAGACTTTACGTCATGCAGCTGCTCTCGTCCTACAACTGGAGTAAATTTAGCTGTACTTCAACAAACAGAAACTTTAAATGTTGTTCATGTTACTGGATGGTTTTGGCGCTGATCGGTGACATCACTCACTAACGAAGCAGTCCCGATGTGCTGGTGTCTGTGCAAAGTCCTGAGAGGACTGATTTTCTACGGTAAATGGCTTGTGTTTGTGTAGCGCCTTCTCAGGGTTCTACAACCCCCCAAGGCACAACACAATCAGTCATTCACCCATTCACACGCTGGCGGGGATGAGCTACGATGTAGCTACGGAGGCACTGACAGAGGCAGGGCTGCCAAGCACTGGCGCCACCGGCCCCTCCGACCACCACCACCGGGTAAGGTGGGTTAAATGTCTTGCCCAAGGACACAACAGCAGAATTATCTGGTCGGAGCTGGGATCGAACCAGCAACCTTCCGATTACTGCACAACCCGCTCCACCTCCTGTATGGAGACACAAAAGCGGAAAGGACTGGGCGATATTATCTCCCAGTAAGTTTCCTCCTTCCAGAATTTACTGTGAAGTTTCAGGACCGTGAGCCGACCGGAAGGGGAGGAGCCTTCGAACAAAACTAAAACGAGACTTCAATAATCTAATTTTTTTTAAAAAAATCGGTATCGGTCCACCGAAAACCCTTAACCAGTTTACCTCTTTAAAGGGTTTAGTAACATTAGCATGTGGCTAACATAAACAAAAATAATAATAAAACGCATTTTTGACTCCAGCTTAGTTTCCACAAAAACAAGCGTTAACCAAACGCCACGTGGACATTTTTAAAGCGACATTAACACATTTTCTCCCGACAAACGCAAAAGCTGAGAGAGTACTCACGCATCAGCGTGCTGAACGCGACGACAGCCAGGAGCGCCTGGATGAGAACCCCGAACCGGTCCGTTAGAGCTCCGCCATCACAGCCGTGAGGGCTCGCCTTGCTGATTTCAGACATGTTCACGACTTCCACCGGAGCCGTGAACCGTTTCACCAGGAACGTCCCGCCGTAGCCGTACATGTCCATGATGACGCGCTGGCGGGGAGGAAAAAACAAACAAAAGGTGCTTCGCCTCTTCTTCCCACAGAAAAACAAACAACCTAAAATCGATTTAAGGCTTAAAAATATGATTTTTCTCTGCGTGTTTCCAGTGGCGACATCCCGCGATGCTAACGCAAACAAAGCATAAGTGGTCTGACTCACATCCACGCAGAAAACAACAAAAACAAGGTCCGCAAAGAAGCGCAACCAAATAAATCATCCAGCTTCCGGTAAGCGTCTTTCAAAATAAAAGAGTAAATGTGCTCAAAGACATTTAATAAAAAAATCTAGGTTGATATTGTTAGCTACTGTGATACTTGTGAATTTATGTGGTTTTGAGTCAAAAAGCAAAAACTGTCCTCAAATAATTGTTTTGTTTTATTTTGGCATCATGTTCCTAACCAGACCACTAGGGGAGCCATAGAGCACAAAACTAACAAACTGCTTTAAATGTTTATGTTTTTGTTATATTTCTAATACAAATAGCTCATTAAACGTGTTTGTTTATTTTGAGAAATTACTTAGGATTTGAACTTCATCAATAAATAAATAAAATATTAATTTCAAGCTACAATGAGATGCTGTAAAAACAGTTTCTGTTTGGATCAATCTTTTAAGTCCAGCTTCTAAAACATCAAAGGCTTTACTTCACGAGTTAAAACTAAAACCTAAGTTAAGTTTATTTTTACTGGATGCAATAATCTAGAAGTGTTTATCGCTGTAACTTAAGATAACTTGACAACAATTGTTAGCAAAATTATCTAAATTATCTGAATGTTTTAGTAAAAGATCAAACACTATTTGCTTTCATAAGTATCACCTTATTATTATTATTATTGTGTTTACAATTTAGATTATAATTCACAAGTTGTTGCCTCAAATTAATCAAATAAATTAAAAACCGTTTTCTCTGCTGTGTTAAATCCCTTCATTTGATTCAAAACTGTTTAAAACAGCATTTGATGTAAATAAATTATGATGGTAATACAGAAAAAACGTAGTTACGCATTTGTTGCGCGCAGTTTCAGCAATAATCAACATTAAGTGACTAAAAGTGAAATAAAACTCTTTTAGCAGCATCCATTCGGGGGTCTTTAACACGGAAAACGTGCTTTCTTTAGTTCAGAATTGTGTTTGAAATGAGGAAAATGGACAAAAGAAGAAGTTTAATGATCAGAAACTAAAAGTTTTCACCCGAGTTGAATTTTTGTTGATGTTGAAATTTGATTTTCTGTTTCTTAAATATTGTTTTCTCTGTTGGATTTGACGAATTTGACCATAAAATGGTGACTTGCTGTGTCAAAAGTATGTAAAGATTCCTCATTATCTCTTCTGGCTCCGGGATCAGAGGTGAAGTCGCTTAAACAAACTAAATCAGAGAAAGACAAAAAAAAATCATCCAAAGTTCAACGAAAATCTTTTAAAAAGTAACTGCTGATGGTCGGAAAAACTATTGATCCAGACGTGTTAGATCACAAGATGCGCACACACACACGCGCGCGCGCGCGCGCACGCACGCACTCGCACACACACACACTGATTGCTGTAAGGAGGACTCTGACACTAGTCAGTGACTCGATGCGACCTGCTGGGTTCCTTCTATAGGAAACATTATTTCTGATTGGCTTAATGACCTGACTGTTTATTATGTGAAGGTCCTTGAGACGACTCTTGTCGTGACTTGGCGCAATAGAAATAAACTGAATAGAATAGAATTGAATTGAACTGAATGTGCAATGTGCAGACAGCCTGCGGGCGCCTGCACAAGTCGCATGTGTCCGGTGGCGCGTGTGCACAGTGAGGCGCGGGTTAATCCTTTCACCCGCGCGCTCGGAAAAGCTTCTCTTCGGCAGATTAATGAGGCACGCTTCAGCCATCTGTTCCCGAGTCACAGCAGCCCCCGTCTTCAGGAATCCTCTCGTGTCTTTCTGAGTAAAATAATGTTTTTAAAAAGTCCGTAAATTAAAAAATAAACTCTGAAGCTGAAATTTGGAGCTATATGACTTTTAATTGAAGTTTTGATTGGGAATGTTTGAGGATAACGAGGAAAAATGCTGTTTTATTTTTTGTTTGTTTTGCTTTGCTTTCTCTATAAAACTCCAAAAAAGTATTGTCCTGATTTTGTTTTAGAAACGTGTCAAAAATATTCCCAAAATAGGAAACCTCAGAAAGTTTAACTAATCTTAAAGCTCAGGAGTTCACTTCCAGGCATTAGCTGGAGGGGAAGTTATTAATTCTCACATTAAACCTTGTTTATCATCATTTATTCCACTAAAAGCCATTTCCATCCTGAATTAGCGACAAATCCCCCTTTTCCCCTCAGGAGAACCAGGCCCAGTTCATCTCAGATATTTGAGCCAAATATTAGGGATGCGATGCGTCACCACTAGAGGGTGCTGTTGGCTGTAATACAAAACAGTGCGGAATTTTAATGAATATATTTTGTTATTTTGGGTTCAAATGTGCGTTTTATTAATGAGGGAAAACCCAAAAGACCAGAAAGTAATGAAACCTGTGATAATTTGACCATTTTTACCATCAACTTCAGTATCAGTGATTTTAAAATTCATTTAAATTGTTTTTGTGACTAACTTATGAAATCATAACCATTTGAAATTGACTAGATATTTCAAAATAAAAGTGGTTTATAATGAAGTGGGTCTGTGAATGTTGTAGATTCTGAAAAGTGTGTGTGTGTGTGTGTGTGTGTGTGTGTGTGTGTGTGTGTGTGTGTGTGTGTGTGTGTGTGTTTCTTCCTCACTCGGGCTGAAAAGCAGTTGTATGCTTCTGCGCTAAAAGGTCACTGAAGGCTTGAGAATATCTGTACTGTTTTTGGACATGCGCAGACGGGAGATGCCATATTGAAACGGGGGCAGTAGCAGCTGAAAGACGTCGCTCTGCTCAACGAGGAGAGAAGAAAAAACACGGAGGGGGGTCTGTGCGGGAGAGGTGACAGGAGGAGGAAAAACTCGGACAGGTAAGACCGATGACGCCTCGCGCTCGTTTCCGGAGCTTTTCTCCTTCCTCCGGTTATGGTGTCGACTAAATAAAAGCTCGGAGTTACGTTCCTCCTCCGCTTTAAACGCCTCGGAAGCGCAGTCGCGCTGAAGCGAGGAAATGGCCCAAGTTAGTGTCGCTGTAATTATCAGCGTTCTCGGGACGCCGCGCTGCGCTGCGCTCGCGGGGATTTGGCGCAGTTTCTGCCCAGAATGATGTTTAAAAACAAACTAAATGAACCAGATATCACCTGAGTCCCACGCCGCTTCCGGGGCTTTTGGTGTCATTTGTCTGAAGTTGTAATTAAAACGCGTCTCGTCCCTGTTTTCCTGTCGCGGATGACTCACGTCGGGATTTTTATTTGTGCGCTAAAAGCATCGGGAAAACACCGGACACTGTCTAAATGTCAACGCACTTTCAACATGGCGCGTTTGGATGGTGCCCGTGGGGGGGGAAACTGCCACTTCAGAATCTTTGAACAAGGAAAAAACCGAACAATGGCCCACAGCGCGTCCGGTTCGGTTTCTTTGGATGGACACACACGAGGGTTAATCAATTAAATCCGAAGTGTGCGTTCGGTAACTTTGTGGGAGTTTTTTTCCGCTGCAGTTGTGAGTGTGCAAAGTACATGACCGGAGTGGCAGCAGCAGGCAGGCCGCTGGTCGGTGAGTCGGTCGGTCGGTTCCACCCTGTCAGCCTCTCATCTTCCTCATGTGCAACTCAACGTTTCCTCTTTCCCTTTTGCGCTAAAATGTGCGTCTCGACTCGACGCGCCTTCCAGAAATCCTTCCATTTCTCTTTTTTTATCCAAACGTCGGGTTTTATTTAGATCCACGTCTCAGGAGAATCTTCTTCTACACATAATTGGGTGAAGCGTCGCCTCTCCTTTCAGGTTTTTTGGATTTTGTCGAGAATCCAGGCTGCGCGTTTCCCCCGAACCCCCCCTCCAGATTAAATGCGTCTCCATGATGAGGAGAAACCGCGAAGACCACCGACGTTCTGGAGTTCTCATGTAAAACCTGTTTATTCCCGAAGCTGTCAACGGGGGAAAGGGGAGAGACAACTCAAAGAATGAGGTGGTTTAGTGCAATAATCTGTTATTTATTTATTTTTGATCAGCCACTGTGTGATAATTTGGCTTCAAAACCCCAGTCACTAAGAGGGTTTGCACCAACAAGAGGAACAAAGATAACCGGGGAGGTTATTCTAAGGAGATATTGATTATTTCTGTCTTGCTTGATTTGCATAAAAGGAAAAGAAAAACAAACGTGTGTTTTTCAGAGACTGCTGCAGCTTTGGGGACTTATGAAGTTTAGGTGTTTTATTCCTCTTCTCTCTTCCAGTTTATTAATTAGTTTGGTTTCTGGGGGGTAATCGGGTGGATTTTAAACAGCGTTGTCTGTGGAAATAGAGGACTAACTGGAAGTTTTGTTGCCAACTCTCGAGTGGGTCTAAAAGAGGAGAACCTATGGGGAGTAATGCAATAAAACCCCAAGCCCATGCAGATAATCTCCTAAATCCCTCATTAAGTCTTTGCCATGGATGAGTTTAGAGAGAGGCTGCACGTGCCTCATCCCATCTGGGGCTAATCAATTAAAAATAATAATAATCATCATGAAAACGCTCGGTCTGAGACAACAGAGGCACAGATGTTCTGTGGCTGAGATTAACAGGTCAGTTTAATCCCCGCTGACCAATCTGAGACCTCTAAACTTCACTCACAGATTAGTTTTTTTAAATGGCCCAAAAAGTTGAATTCTTTGGAGATAAACAGACGGATAAACAGATTAGAGTTGCTGTGTGGGCAGAAAGCTGCAGATATTTTCCAACCCTGAGGCTCAAAAACCTGTTTAACAAGTGAGGCTGAGGCGGAAAAAACCCTCCTACAAGTTCACAACAGATTATTTCACTCGATTTTGCTCTCGAGCAGGAAATCGCTCAGATTTTTCCATGATGGTGGAAGTTAATGTGAGCGAGGACATTCTTTATGACCCTCGTTGACTCGCACAACCTCAAATTCCAGAGGACATCCAAACGCTTTGCTGAGAAAATAAAACAGCAGGCTGAATTTTAGGGAGATGAGCCATGCGGGCTGGAAGTGTTTGGAGAGTGAAGCACTTCCTGTGTCGTTGGATCCGTCATCCCCAACGGCACGGGGTAAATAAAACTCGACTAAAGTTCGCTCGCGTCATGAAACGGAGGTTCTGGGTTAAAGGAAACATGCTGAATCAGCTGATCCCTTCTGGCTGAAATCAGGGCAATGACTAGAAACAGAAATTAGCATTGTTGCTTTTGGGATTTATTTGATCCAATCGTTGGGACAAACGTATTAAATATAGATCTAACAATATTTGTCAATAACTGGAATCATAAATACACACAATACAATTGTTGCTTTAAGGAAAAAAATTTAATAACTTATTTTTTAAGTGGCAAATATCAGCAGATTGAAATTTCTAACAATAATAAATGTTTAACTCTTTTGCTGCCAGTGTTTTTCAGCATTTTTACTGTTTAAGAGCCACAGAACGTTGCGCGCTAGGATGATGTCGACGCCAAAACAACCAAAACAAAGCGGAGACTCACCTCTTACATCAGGAAGAATCCGCGCGTTTCGAGCATTGTCCATTCTTTCATAATCCGTTGTTGAATTGTGATCGGCAGAAGCTTTTCGGTTCGCGCCTCACTTTTTTTTACAGCGGCGGCCCGAAACGATCTCCTAACACATGGATGTTCTGCTTCCTGATCACATGACGTGTGACGAAGATCGGCTTTAGAGCTGAGATGTTTGTTCCCACGGTGTGGGGGCTCGTCCGACGCCCACACAGTAAAAAAACAAAATGCAAATGAGGACTTTAGTCGTCAATGCAGTTAATGAGTTAAGGAGAGATGCGCCGATGCTGCAGTTGGAGGCCAATCCTGATTTCTGACCTGCCGACACTGATGACCACTTTGTTTTCTGCTAAAGTTTTAATGATGTTTAGTGATTCTGGAAGTAAAAGAAAAGCCATTATTGCTGGTTTGAGTTTGTGCTTAGAGGAGATGAGTTCACAGATTATTATTATTTTGCTCAATTAGTCTATTTGCTGCTGAACAATAATAATAAAAAAAANTTTTTTAATGTACTTCTAATGTTCTGTTTTTATCAAATGTAGAAAAAAGAAAAAACTATTTTTTTATATAGCGTCTCAAATAGGGATGGACAATATATCGGCATCAATATCGGTTTCGGCCGATGTTAGTCATTTTTTAACATATTGTTATCGGTTCGATAGGGCCGATATTAACAACCAATATTTTTTCCATATTGTCTCCATTTGTTTGCTTGTTTCAGATGGTGAGGGGGGTGATGTGTAGAGGGTGAGGGGGGTGATGTGTAGAGGGTGAGGGGGGTGATGTGTAGATGGTGAGGGGGGTGATGTGTAATTGTTTAGTCACACGAACAGAGAATGAAATCATCTCAGAACCGTAAATGTGTGTGTTGTGTGTACATAATAACGTAAATTCAGCTTTAACAATTTAATTCTATTCAAAATCTACTGATTTTAGAAGCATTAAAGTCAGTATATCGGTATTGGCAAATATCGGTCATCAGCCATTACAGTTATTATCGGATATCGGTATCGGCCCAAAAATTTCGTATCGGTGCATCACTAGTCTCAAATCACAGGGTGCTTAAGAAACTCACATCAGACAAAGAGAAAAAAAAACAACAAGTTGGAATTGTTTGTTTATTTTTTATTTTTTTTAGGTCTGCCTTCAATTCTAAAAATTGGTATTGGCTAGAAAAACATCCGATCTGGCTACAGCTTCCCTAATTCCATTAGAGCTGCACTTTTCACCTGATGTGGTTGTTAAAACACTCAAATTAAAACTCCTTTAAGTTCATCGTCTAAAATAAAAACTAAGAAGTGTCCATAAAACTCTTAAAGTAGACGTTATAAATCAGAATCAGTGCATTGCTTCTTCATTAAATTAACATCTTCTACAAAAGAGGTCATCCCAGAAAAGGAACTATCTCCTTCATCGGGAGTTGAAGGGAATGTCCGGCTCCGAAGGCTGCTGGGAATCCTTTCTGCTGTGTTTTAGGTGCAATCTGACTTTTAACGAGGGTCGTAAAGCGCTGCATGCTGATGAAGATGGAGGCGGAAGAGCAGCGTCATGTGAGCCTTGTTAGCTCTGTTTGTTGTTTACGTTTGGACGGGAGCCACGGTGGGACGTCATGGGGGTGTGCACGCTGGTGGAGACTGTCACAGTCTTTGTGCTGAAACAGGAGCCGTGTGTGTTTCTGCTCCTCTGGGCTGTTCGGGCCGAAGTTCTGTTTGCTCTGGTCTTGATTCAGGTTTTCCTTTAACGTTGGGATGTTTGGCTCCACCGATCAGGGATGGATGTGTTTCTGGAAGCGGGAGAGAGAGCCTGAGCTCGGACTCGGAGCGGGAACGATTGGGATGGTGGCGCGTCCCGGCACTAATTACCAGGTTTATGGAAGCAGGTCGAGTCATTGTTGATGTGACTGCATGACTGAGGACAACCACAAGGCCAGTGGCAGACAGTGTTGCTGTAAATCAGAGGTTTTTGTTTTTATGTGGAGTTTTTCTGTAGTTGCTGCCTTTTACTACATTTTCACAGAAAATCTGTTTGCAGCATGATAAGTTTAAAGATTTGGACAATCCGAGTGCGCCAAATGAGACATTTCTAAGCTTATTTTATACTTTCATAATCCAAAATAATCTGTTCAGGTGATGCACTGTTGTGTTATTCAGTTAAGTCACGATTGTTGGAGTTGAACGTGTTCATTAACGCTCAGTAGCTTGTAGATCAGCACATTTTGCTTCATATAAAAGGAGGGATTTCACGTTCTTAATAATCCTGACATTATGTAATAATCATGTAATAATATGTTTATTATATAATGTGAGCAGTACCAGAGCTCAGTGTTAACCCTTTAACCTCCACATCATGAAAAATGTCATGAAAATCTGTCTTTTGCTTTTTTAAGTCAAGGCGAAATATATTATAATAATAAATTATATCAACAGTTTGATACTCTTTATTTAAGTGTGGCACGGTGGAGAAGTGAGGGCTTGGGCGGGATTCGATCCCCAGACTCCCAGGTGAGAGTCTAACCAGTCAGCCAAAGGGACATCCCCGTGGCGAGTAGCCAGGGCGCATGACCAACCGGGTCACAGTGACAGGACGCTCACACTGCCACGTCAGCATTCCCCGTGTTTTTAAGATTTACTTTTTGGTATTTTTTTTTCAAATGCATTGAACGCGTGTTCAGTGGCGGATTTAGCAATTTGGGGGCCCAAGGCGAACACAGACATGGGGCCCCCTTACACAAAATTTTGGTAACACTTTAGGGAACACAAATTAACCATTAATTAGCTGCCAATTAATTTGCATATTAGTGGACTACTAAGTCTGAGTTAGTCCTTATTAAGCTATTATTAGGTGTTTATTACCAGTGCTGCAATTCTAACATTAACAGGCCATGAATTAAGAGTTTTATCTTAATAAGCCATTCATAATGGGTTGTTAACTGAAAGTAAAGGGTTTGTTGCTGATTAACGCTCATACCAAATAGATCAACTCAATGTGCGGCTTTTAAAGAAGTAATTCAAGTAAAATAGTTATTCTGCATTAATAACCAAACATATTATGTTCTGGTATTATGTACATAAACACCAAACTGCACATGTTAATAGAGCCCAAACAACAACCAATTAACCACTTGTAAGCAAGAACATGTTCCCCATTCTAAAGTCAGATTTTGTTTATACCTAATTACTAGTAGTTTAATTTTAATTAACCACTTAAAGGTAAGAATATGTTCCCCTTGAATTACTTCTTTAAACGCCACATATTGATTTGAGCTAATTAGTATGTGTGTTCATCAGCAACAAACTGTTATGAATGGCTTATTATTATAAAACTCAATTCATGGCCTGTTAATGTTAGAATTACAGCATTAGTAATAAGTTGTTAATAAGTGCTTAATAACGACTAGTTCAGACTTAGTAGTCCACTAATAAGCATATTAATTGGCAGCTAATTAATGGTTAATTTGTATTCCCTAACCTAAAGTGTTACCAAAAATTTCGACAGTCTCATCTTTAACTGGATTTGCGAAACTCTCCCCTCTTCTGACACGAGTTATTTTCACTTTTTATTAGTCCTCCTCTTTTTCCTGTCTTTCTCTCCCTTTGAGTGCTTTCTTCTTCCTGGCAGTATTCCTGTGCTTTTGCCTTTCTTTTTTTTTCTATTTTCCATTTTGGTCTATGTATTCCTTCCTTTAAACATTTTCCATTGTTCTTCTTCTTCTTCTTCTTCTTCTTCTTCTTCTTCTTTGTGGTCTTATGGCACTTGGCAAACAACAATTTGGTGCATGACCGCCACCAACTGGATTGGAGTGGAATGACTACCAATCACTTCCTGTTTGTGCATCGGTGTCTTAAAGGAATGGTCCAGTGTTGCATTAACAGAGGGGTGCCAGCAGTCAGGGCTAGGGGGCCCCAGGCGGCTGCCGACCTATGCCTAATGGTAAAACCGCCACTGAATTATAAAAGAGTTAAAGCAGCTAAACGATCAGGAATAAAACTTTGAGTTTGGAAAAGTCATGGACATTCCAGAGTGAAACTGCGTTAGACGTTGGTGAGTTGGGGATGATCAGGTCCAACAGGCTGATCAGATTCATGTTTTCCCCATTTGAATCAGCCACATCCACCAAAAGTCAACAACAATTAGAGCTTCTTTAACTTGTTAGTTTGTTGGAACTGCTGGAGCTGAAGCGTTTGAACATCTTCACAGCCGGTCTCTCCTTTCACCGTCATGTTTTCTCTTTTCTATATTTAGCTGCTTCCAGGTTGTTCTGCACCTCGTTACGTTTGCCTTCATGCACGCTCTTGCGCCTGTCTTTCCAGTTTTCTGCTTGACACTGATTGGTTGCATGACGGAGTTTAACTCTGGTATGCAAATAACAATCAGCAGGTGGAGGAAGGTCCAACACAAGAGGTTCATCACTTCTCTTTAATGACTCTGAATGACGCAGGAATGCAGCTAAAATGTTCGATTTCTTCTGAAATCCAGATTTTATTGAGCTGGTATTTCAAGAAGCCTTCCTTTGTGCTAATGTTGCTGTTTCTCATCAGACTGAACAACCGCTTTCTGTTTTACTTCACTGAAAAACACGGAAATGCAGCGTGCTTCACACTTGTCGGCCATTTTTCTTACAAAGTTTCAAGGAGCTGGTCGTTTAAATCCTCAGAACTTCCTCAACCGTCGTTTTACAAAAACACATTAGTTCACGTTTCAGTAAAAAATAAATAAATAAAACTCCTTAAAACTGATTCCGTTTGATTTTTACCTGGCAGGGTTCCTGGTGAGCGTGAGAGATGCAGTAAGGAGGGAGTGAAGCACATCAGTTCAAAGGTCAAAGTCCCGCCAGGAAGCTGCAGGATGGAGACTCAGGATCAGCCGCTGGCCCTGACCGTGTCGCAGTCGCTCTGTCCAACCAATGGGAAGGAAGAAGAGGTGAACACAGGTGAGATCTGACAGGAGAGCTTTATGGGCTCGACACACGGGAGGCGACATCGCCTCTCCTCCAATCATTCTCAGTGAGACATGAGCAACAAAGCGATAATCGCGGGTCTACCTCCTACTAAGCGAAACGCGAAAAATGTGCGTGTGAAATTTTGCGCTCGTGCACGTGTCGTGCACAGGCGACCCAGCGACCTGATCCCAGAAAGTTGAAATATTTTCAACTTTTCATCGCTGTCGCTCGGACGAGGACCAATCAACGGAGGTTTCATTCACTGACCAATGAGCGGGCAGGATGCTCCGCACATCTTGTTTATCGGATTAACTTACTTTAGACAGATAACAAGTCGTTCTTCTGGGCTTATTGGTTCTCTCATGTTTGTGTGAATCTTCTCTATCTTTGGGGTTACCAGGGTGAGAAGATGGACAAGTAGCTCTGGGCTGAGGCGAAAGTAGGTCCAGAATTGATCAGGATCGTCCTTGAAGTCCCTCATTAAATGATGGTATTCTCCGTTTTTCTTTGGTTTGTAAAATGGGATGAACCCATTCTCGGATTTTTTTTTTTAAATAGTAAAATCAGAAGTAAGTAGAGGTGCTGAAAAAAATTGTTCTAAGTCTGAATCGGGATTCTTATTTATAAAGATTCGGAATCAATTCCAAGAACTCAAATATTTGGCACGTTACAGGTTTGAGATGCACTTTTTTATCTTTGTTAGGAGAGTCAGTACTCCGATTACTTTTGTGGTCCCATAAATTGAGACGATTTATGTTTGAATCTGCTGATAAGAGGGCACTTGAATGTCATTTTTTCCATGCTCAGAAAAGTGAGATATTCTCATATTTATTTTCTAACTTGATAAACGAGTACTCAGGATTACTCATGTAACTTGTTTCTACACATACTTGAAAAGTATTTGACCGTATTACTTTCAAAGCTACTGTTAGGTAACTACAGATTTGTTATATTTTACAAGGTAAGCTAAAATAAATGTTACCTTTTGGTCAAAAGATTGTTTCTGTTTACAGTTTTAGAATCACTTTCGTCGTCGTCTTCCTCCGCTTATCCGGGTCCGGGTCGCGGGGGCAGCATCCCAACTAGGGAGCTCCAGACCGTCCTCTCCCCGGCCACCTCCACCAGCTCCTCCGGCAGGACCCCAAGGCGTTCCCGGACCAGATTGGAGATGTAACCTCTCCAACGTGTCCTGGGTCGACCCGGGGACCTCCTGCCGGCAGGACATGCCCGAAACACCTCCCCAGGGAGGCGTCCAGGAGGCATCCTGACCAGATGCCCAAACCACCTCAACTGACTCCTTTAGATCCGGAGGAGCAGCGATTCTACTCCGAGTCCCTCCCGAATGTCCGAGCTCCTCACCCTATCTCTAAGGCTGAGCCCGGCCACCCTACGGAGGAAACTCATTTCGGCCGCTTGTATCCGCGATCTCGTTCTTTCGGTCATTACCCAAAGCTCATGACCATAGGTGAGGATTGGGACGTAGATCGACCGGTAAATCGAGAGCCTGGCTTTCTGGCTCAGCTCCCTCTTCACCACGACAGATCGGCTCAGCGTCTGCATCACTGCAGACGCCGAACCAATCCGCCTGTCGATCTCCCGATCCCTCCTACCCTCACTCGTGAACACGACCCCGAGATACTTAAACTCCTCCGCTTGAGGTAGGACCTCTCCCCCGACTCGGAGTTGGCAAGCCACCCTTTTTCGGTCGAGAACCATGGTCTCAGATTTGGAGGTGCTGATCCTCATCCCAGCAGCTTCACACTCGGCCGCGAACCTACCCAGCAAGAGCTGAAGGTCAGAGCTGGATGAAGCTAGGAGGACCACATCATCCGCAAAAAGCAGAGACGAGATTCTCCTGCCACCAAACTCGACACACTCCACACCACGGCTGCGTCTAGAAATTCTGTCCATAAAAGTGATGAACAGAACCGGTGACAAAGGCCAGCCCTGGCGGAGTCCAACCCTCACTGGGAACAGGTCCGACTTACTACCGGCTATGCGGACCAAACTCACGCTCCTCTGGTAAAGGGACTGAATGGCCCTTAACAGAAAGCCACCCACCCCATACTCCTGGAGCGTCCCCCACAGGGTGCCCCTGGGGACACAGTCATAAGCCTTCTCCAAATCCACAAAACACCACACCACAGAATCACTTTATCTTACATTGTAAATTAGCATACACGTTGCCTGCTGGTGGTGGTCGGAGGGACCGGTGGCGCCGGTGCTCGGCAGCCTCGCCTCTATCAGTGCGCCCCAGGGCAGCTGTGGCTTCGTCGTAGCTCATCCCCACCAGTGTGTGAATGTGTGTGTGAATGGGTGAATGACTGATTGTGTTGTAAAGCGCCTTGGGGGGCTCCAGGACTCTAGAAGGCACTATATCAAATACAGGCCATTTACCATTTACCATAGTGAGAGATAAACTTTATTGTATTTATCCTAGTGGATCTATAATTAAACGGGTAAACTAGTAGTAGCACATCCAACGTCAAAGAGAGTAAAGTGTTATTATCAGGAGAGGGAGGATGTTTAAGTGGTTAGCAGCAGTGTTCAAGACGATGGCCCCCTCCATGAGGCCAGTGTGGTCCGTGAACTCACCATCACCAACAGATCTTTCTAGTGGAGGGTTTTACTTCAAGAGTCGCCATTTTCAGGTTAATCAGAAACCAAAGCATGTTGTTAATTATCATAAACTGGATAAATAATTCAGAGCTGAAATTAGAATCGGCTCATCAGGAAATAACCGAAGCACCCATTGTTCTGTTTTTACCTCACTTGAACTTTTGTTTATATTTTCTGAGAATTTTAAAGGAATTGTTTTTCATTACAAAATGTTCTGAAACAAGTCAAAATAAAGCATTTTTGAGACTTTAAAACGTCTTGTGCACACGTTCATGTAGCATTGGTTAGAACAAATGCGCACAGGAAGAGCCGGTGACCTCATCAGCCAACTTCTCATATTCAAAGCATTCGTCACACGGACTTTTAAAGTGATCAATCAAAGGCTCTTTGAAGGTTTTTTAGAGGATAACGTTTCCAGGCATCATGATTTTTCACTCCGTTTTAGCCCAGAAACTGAACTCATACCCGAGAATTATTCAACACACCTTTTTCTTTTCCAACTTAAAGTTTTTATAAAGTCCTCAAGGGCCTCTACATTCATGTTCTAGATGTTTATCTGCTACAACAGCTGATTTGAATCAGCGGCTGATTAAAAGGCTTCTGGAGAACTTGAGAACATTTAGAACAGGTAATTTAACCGTGGAGTAAGGTGGGTTGGAGCAGAGAAACCACCAAAGCCCGAAGGACAGTGGACATCGGGGACCTGGTTGTGACAGCAGTCTTTGTAAATGTAAAATTTTTGTGTTTTGGAGTAAAAGTTCTTAATAAATGAATTTCTTACCCGTTGTATTTAGTGGCTGAAAGGCTTCTGTTTAAAGAAACACAGTTTACATCTTTCAGGGTCGATAAGCTAATGGCTAGTCTGGCCACAGTCAACATAAAATAACTGCAGCCATTTTGATCTGAAGCCAGTCTGGTAAATTTCATAGTAATTTTTGTAAAAACTGGAAAATTTTGTTGAGCTGTTTTAATACGGCAACAAAACACTGTGGTCTAGATTAGCCGTTAGCTCATCAGTCCTTTACTCATTCGCTGCCAGCCGCTTCCTGATCGGTAAAGCCCGTCGCTGCCAGCGTTTCTCACCGTTTTTACTGACCACCCAAAACAAAGCGGAGACTCGCCTCTTACATCAGGAAGGATCCACGTGTTTCGAGCGTTATCCGTTCTTTCGTAATCCGTTGTTGAATTGTGATCGGCAGAAGCTTTTCCGGTTCGCGTCTCACTTTTTTTACAGCAGCGGCCCAAAACGAGCTCCTAACACATGGATGTTCTGCTTCCTGATCACGTGACGTGTGACGTACGCGGATGAAGATCGGCTTTACAGCTGAGATGTTTGTTCTCGTGCTGCGGGGGCTCGTCCGACGCCCATACAGTAAAAACATGCTAATGACGACTTTAGTCGTCATTGGCAGTGAATGAGTTAATATGGCAACAAAACACTGTGGTCTAGATTAGCCGTTAGCTCATCAGTCCTTAAGGAACGAGGAAAGTCCGTGTGGACTGAGGCTGTTCGGGAAGCCATCAGCGGCAGATAGAATTAGAGATGCACTAATTGCGGTTTTGAGGTATGTTACCGGCTTTACAATTGATGTAAGTGTTTTTCTCCCCAGAAGAAGCTACAACGATGTTCTGCTGAGCTGTGGTGGCCTCATGGAGGGGGCCATCGTCTAGCACACTGCTGCTAACCACTTAAACATTCTCCCTCTCCTGATAATAACTTTTTGCTCTCCTTGACGTTGGATGTGCTACTACTAGTTTACCCGTTTAATTATAGATCCACTAGGATAAATACAATAAAGTTTATCTCTCGCCAAATAGAATATTTACTAAGAAATCACAATATAACTATAGACACATTACTTTGTCTTTGCGTGTGCTTGTGTGTGTGTGTGTGTGCGCGTGTGTGTGTGTGCTCGTGTGTGTGTGTGTGTGTGTGTGTGTGTGTGTGTGTGTGTGTGTGTGTGTGTGTGTGTGTG
>SSNQ01034113.1:147648-173487 GCA_006942095.1 Nothobranchius kuhntae | reverse complement strand
GTGCTAATGTTGCTGTTTCTCATCAGACTGAACAACCGCTTTCTGTTTTACGTCACTGAAAAACACGGAAATGCAGCGTGCTTCACACTTGTCGGCCATTTTTCTTACAAAGTTTCAAGGAGCTGGTCGTTTAAATCCTCAGAACTTCCTCAACCGTCGTTTTACAAAAACACATTAGTTCACGTTTCAGTAAAAAATAAATAAATAAAACTCCTTAAAACTGATTCCGTTTGATTTTTACCTGGCAGGGTTCCTGGTGAGCGTGAGAGATGCAGTAAGGAGGGAGTGAAGCACATCAGTTCAAAGGTCAAAGTCCCGCCAGGAAGCTGCAGGATGGAGACTCAGGATCAGCCGCTGGCCCTGACCGTGTCGCAGTCGCTCCGTCCAACCAATGGGAAGGAAGAAGAGGTGAACACAGGTGAGATCTGACAGTAGAGCTTTATGGGCTCGACACACGGGAGGCGACATCGCCTCTCCTCCAATCATTCTCAGTGAGCAATGTGCAACAAAGCGATAATCGCAGGTCTACCTCCTACTAAGCGAAACGCGAAAAATGTGCGTGTGAAATTTTGCGCTCGTGCACGTGTCGTGCACAGGCGACCCAGCGACCTGATCCCAGAAAGTTGAAATATTTTCAACTTTTCATCGCTGTCGCTCGGACGAGGACCAATCAACGGAGGTTTCATTCACTGACCAAAGAGCGGGCAGGATGCTCCGTACATCTTTTTTATCGTATTAACTTACTTTAGACAGATAACAAGTCGTTCTTCTGGGCTTATTGGTTCTCTCATGTTTGTGTGAATCTTCTCTATCTTTGGGGTTACCAGGGTGAGAAGATGGACAAGTAGCTCTGGGCTGAGGCGAAAGTAGGTCCAGAATTGATCAGGATCGTCCTTGAAGTCCCTCATTAAATGATGGTATTCTCCGTTTTTCTTTGGTTTGTAAAATGGGATGAACCCATTCTCGGATTTTTTTTTTAAATAGTAAAATCAGAAGTAAGTAGAGGTGCTGAAAAAAATTGATCCAAGTCTGAATTGGGATTCTTATTTATAAAGATTCGGAATCGATTCCAAGAACTCAAATATTTGGCACGTTACAGGTTTCAGATGCACTTTTTTATCTTTGTTAGGAGAGTCAGTACTCCGATTACTTTTGTGATCCCATAAATTGAGACGATTTATGTTTGAATCTGCTGATAAGAGGGCGCTTGAATGTCATTTTTTCCATGCTCAGAAAGTTGAGATATTCTCATATTTATTTTCTAAGTTGATAAACGAGTACTCAGGATTACTCATGTAACTTGTTTCTACACATACTTGAAAAGTATTTGACCGTATTACTTTCAAAGCTACTGTTAGGTAACTACAGATTAGTTATATTTTACAAGGTAAGCAAAAATAAATGTTGCCTTTTGGTCAAAAGATTGTTTCTGTTTACAGTTTTAGAATCACTTTCGTCGTCGTCTTCCTCCGCTTATCCGGGTCCGGGTCGCGGGGGCAGCATCCCAACTAGGGAGCTCCAGACCGTCCTCTCCCCGGCCACCTCCACCAGCTCCTCCGGCAGGACCTCAAGGCGTTCCCGGACCAGATTGGAGATGTAACCTCTCCAACGTGTCCTGGGTCGACCCGGGGGCCTCCTGCCGGCAGGACATGTCCGAAACACCTCCCCAGGGAGGCGTCCAGGAGGCATCCTGACCAGATGCCCAAACCACCTCAACTGACTCCTTTAGATCCGGAGGAGCAGCGATTCTACTCTGAGTCCCTCCCGAATGTCCGAGCTCCTCACCCTATCTCTAAGGCTGAGCCCGGCCACCCTACGGAGGAAACTCATTTCGGCCGCGATCGCGTTCTTTCGGTCATTACCCAAAGCTCATGACCATAGGTGAGGATTGGGACGTAGATCGACCGGTAAATCGAGAGCCTGGCTTTCTGGCTCAGCTCCCTCTTCCCCACGACAGATCGGCTCAGCGCCCGCATCACTGCAGACGCCGAACCAATCCACCTGTCGATCTCCCGATCCCTCCTACCCTCACTCGTGAACACGACCCCGAGATACTTAAACTCCTCCGCTTGAGGTAGGACCTCTCCCCCGACCCGGAGTTGGCAAGCCACCCTTTCCCGGTCGAGAACCATGGTCTCAGATTTGGAGGTGCTGATCCTCATCCCAGCCGCTTCACACTCGGCCGCGAACCTACCCAGCAAGAGCTGAAGGTCAGAGCTGGATGAAGCTAGGAGGACCACATAATCTGCAAAAAGCAGAGACGAGATTCTCCTGCCACCAAACTCGACACACTCCACACCACGGCCGCGCCTAGAAATTCTGTCCATAAAGGTAATGAACAGAACCGGTGACAAAGGGCAGCCCTGGCGGAGTCCAACCCTCACCAGGAACAGGTCCGACTTACTACCGGCTATGCGGACCAAACTCACGCTCCTCTGGTAAAGGGACTGAATGGCCCTTAACAGAAAGCCACCCACCCCATACCCCAGACCCCTGGGGACACGGTCATAAGCCTTCTCCAAATCCTCAAAACACCACACCACAGAATCACTTTATTTTACATTGTAAATTAGCATTTTTGGAGCATGACCAGTTTAAAGTCAAATAAAAACGTCCCATAGTTTTAACTAACTTGTACAACTAAGTAGTTCATCCTGGAGCTGACGCTCTTTGTTAATGCTGATTGCGAATCGATTTAAATTGAGAGTCGAGAATTGATTCTGAATCGAATCGGCACCCCAAGAATCGGAATCGAATCAAATCGTGAGTTGCTCCGAGATTCACATCCCTAGAAGTAAGATTTCACATAACTCTAGCAGCACCTTGTGAAACATCAAATCTGCCGCTTTTTAACTCTGAACCGCTTAAATAACCTTAATTCCCGACAACCTGACACAGCCAATCAAAACAACAGAAGATTCGATTTTGCCACGGAACAGAACGCGTCGATGGCTTTGCCGCTGGCCGCTGGCGTGGGTCGCCTCCCGTGTGTCAGGTAATAAAAGCGACAGCGACGAATTTCGTCGATCGCGGCCGTTTGTCGCCGCCCGTGTGTCGAGCCCCTAACAGATGAACGCATTAGGATTACAAACGTTAAAATTAGTGCTGGGAAACAAAATGGTCACTCTCTAATGTAATAAAGTAAAAGGGAGGTTTTCAAATCCAACCAGAGCCTGTGAGTGCTGCAGCACCGACCACGTTTACCTCTAAACAAACAGTTGATCACAGAAGACTGTTCATTCTGTTTGTGGTGACCCAAACGCAGAGGACGTGAGCTAGCGTTAGCCACGACTTCAGCTAACTTCCACATTAAAGCTCGTCAGCAGGAGGGACGCTTTCTCCTCTCTCAGTTTATGGCTGGATGTGCAAAACAGGATGTGAAAAATAATAAAGCAAGCCTGTTTAGTGAAGCGTCAGAAAAATATGTCCCACTTCGTTACATGTTGAAGCTAAGGTGAAAAAATAAAGCTTTCAAAACAACAAATGAAAGACAGACCAGCATCCTGAACATTATAATCACCTCGGACTCAATTAGAATATAAAGTAATATCTTTACGCTGTATTTTATTAAATAAATACACTATTTTTTGTGAATTTGAAGCGCTTTTGTTTTATTTTAGCAACCAACATCTGAGAGGACAACTGCAACAACATAATAAAGAAACGAGGTAGATGGATACGCAGCTGGTGAAAGCCCTGACAGGTTTAGACAGTAATTCAATTCAATTCAAGTTTATTGATGTAAGAATAAGAATACCTTTATTAGTCCCTCAGTGGGGAAATTGCAATATTGCAATGGCTCAGGTACAGCAGGATAGTAGCAGTAGCACACAAGATATCGCACAAGATCACATAATAAGTTAAGATAATTATTGCACATGTTTTGAAAAGATGATAATATAGCGCCAAATAAAATAAAGCGCCAAATCACGACAACAGTCGTCTCAAGGACCTTCACACAGTAAACATTCCAATACAGGTCAGGTCATTAAGCCAATCAGTAAAAAGTTTCCTATATAAGGAACCCAGCAGGTTGCATTGAGTCACTGACTAGTGTCAGAGTCTTTACAGCAATCCTCATACTAAGCAAGCATGCAGCGACAGTGGAGAGGAAAACTCCCTTTTAACAGGAAGAAACCTGCAGAGGATCCTGGCTCAGTATAAGCAGCCATCCTCCACGACTCACTGGGGATGGAGAAGACAGAGCACACACACACACACACACGCGCGCACGACGGTGGCACAGGAGTTAAGTGCTCGCCCCGTAATCGGAAGGTTGCAGGTTCGAGTCCCGCTTAGTCTGTCGCTGTCGTTGTGTCCTTGGGCAAGACACTTAACACACGTTGCCTGCTGGTGGTGGTCAGATGGACCGGTGGCTCCAGTGCTCGGCAGCCTCGCCTCTATCAGTGCGCCCCAGGGCAGCTGTGGCTGCATCGTAGCTCATCCCCACCAGTTCGCGCCTCACTTTTTTTTACAGCAGCGGCCCAAAACGAGCTCCTAACACATGGATGTTCTGCTTCCTGATCACGTGACGTGTGACGTACGCGGATGAAGATCGGCTTTACAGCTGAGATGTTTGTTCTCGTGCTGCGGGGGCTCGTCCGACGCCCATACAGTAAAAACATGCTAATGACGACTTTAGTCGTCATTGGCAGTGAATGAGTTAATATGGCAACAAAACACTGTGGTCTAGATTAGCCGTTAGCTCATCAGTCCTTAAGGAACGAGGAAAGTCCGTGTGGACTGAGGCTGTTCGGGAAGCCATCAGCGGCAGATAGAATTAGAGATGCACTAATTGCGGTTTTGAGGTATGTTACCGGTTTTACAATTGATGTAAGTGTTTTTCTCCCCAGAAGAAGCTACAACGATGTTCTGCTGAGCTGTGGTGGCCTCATGGAGGGGGCCATCGTCTAGCACACTGCTGCTAACCACTTAAACATTCTCCCTCTCCTGATAATAACTTTTTGCTCTCCTTGATGTTGGATGTGCTACTACTAGTTTACCCGTTTAATTATAGATCCACTAGGATAAATACAATAAAGTTTATCTCTCGCCAAATATAATATTTACTAAGAAATCACAATATAACCATAGACACATTACTTTGTCTTTGCGTGTGCTTGTGTGTGTGTGTGTGCGTGTGTGTGTGTGTGTGTGTGTGTGTGTGTGTGTGTGTGTGTGTGTGTGTGCGCTCTGTCTTCTCGATCCCCAGTGAGTCGTGGAGGATGGCTGCTTATACTGAGCCAGGATCCGCTGGAGGTTTCTTCCTGTTTAAAGGGAGTTTTCCTCTCCACTGTCGCTATATGCTTGCTTGGTATGAGGATTGCTGTAAATATGCAATTTGCTGGGTTCCTTATGTAGGAAACATTATTTTTGATTGGCTTAATGAACTGGTCGGAGGGACCGGTGGCGCCAGTGCTCGGCAGCCTCGCCTCTGTCAGTGCGCCCCAGGGCAGCTGTGGCTACATCGTAGCTCATCCCCACCAGTGTGTGTAAATGTGTGTGAATGGGTGAATGACTGATTGTGTTGTAAAGCGCCTTGGGGGGTTCCAGGACTCTAGAAGGCGCTATATCAAATACAGGCCATTTACCATTTACCGTAACTGACCTGAATTGGAATGTTTATTATGTGAAGGTCCTTGAGACGACTCTTGTCGTGATTTGGCGCTTTATAAATAAACTTGAATTGAATTAAATTGAATTGATTTAACCCAGAATTTTAGCATCATTCAGCACTTAGCGACGGTGCGTTAAAAAACTAGGAAGGTTTATTTTTAATTGCTGTGTGGTGATGTTGCGTAATCATTAAACGTGCCTGTAGGTTTCTGATTGGCTAATTATGGATTCAACTGTTCATGCTGGAAATTGGCCGATTATGATAATCAAATGTTAAAACTTTTCCACAGAATAAATCTTACAAATGGTTGAAAATCAAAAATCTAGAGCGGTATGGGTCTGTGCGCGTCATGAAGATCTGATACTTCACTCGTTCTCTAATCCTGCTTCACCTCACAGACCCGGGAGTGACTTCCGATTGCTGCAATCGGCTCGCTCAGTGAGGAGCTGAGATCACTCCTGAAATAATAAAAGAAAGTGGAAAAACTCCTAAATTAACTGTTTAAAAGCTTCAAGTGCAGTTTTGACACAATTTCACGAGTTTTGGGAATAATGACAATCGCATTTCACCGCAGTGTTCCTCAGAGAATTCACTCATTGTGGTTGGTGTTGGATTTTACGGAGGTTTCTGAATGCCACACACACCGGCAGCATAACAGAACAATCTGTTAAAACACACAAAGCTCTCATCCAGCTCTGAGCGACAAAATCAAAGAACACACGTTCCTTTGTCGGGTTTTCTCGCAGAACGTTGAACTTTTACTAAAGTGGAGAAGCTCAAAAGCCACCCTGAAGGTGTGCGCGTGCGCCCGTGTGTGTTTCTGAGACAAAGCGGGCATCGTTCACCTTCCCGTCTCTCTTCGTTTCACACGGCAGGTTCACTCCTGAGTCTCCAGAGATCCAACAGAAACACAACTGACATGAAGTGCCGTAAATGCAAAATCCTGAGCTTTTGGGATGCCTTTCCATCACCAATAACTCGATAATCATTTTTGTTTTATTCAGATGCAGAGTCCATGGAGGAGGAGTTCATCTGGGAGGAGTACATGGAGGAGCACGGAGCCGACCCCGCCCCCCACACCACCTTCAAACATGTATGATCGTCACCTTTAATCCCGTCCCGCGGTGATCCTTTAAACACAGCCTGGATGAGCGCCGTGCAGAAATCCGTTAACGACACAGTCGAAGGATTTCTGTGGAGGCTTTTGTTTTCTGGTGAAATTCTGTTTTTACCCGGCGAAGCAGAAACGCGCACGAGGCATCTGATGCATACTGCACCACCTTGGTGGATATTTGACTGCTTTTAATGGATTTATGTTTAATTATTTATGTAAATGAGGAATGGAAGGTAAAGTCCCTGTAGTTCAGTTTTTCTCAGGCACACGGTCCTGCGTTTTGTTGCTGCCTGCTTCTAAATACTTGCATGAAAATATGGGTGAAGCCATTATAATGACTGCATAATAAGTATAAAAACAAACATTGCCAGATTACTCATGAAATAGTTGGTTTTAAGCCCTGAAAATGCCACCCTACACTACAGTGACTTTTCCCTTCAGCAGAAAACACAACTTAAGTTTGTCGAGTTGGGCTTTAAAGCCATAATTATTTTAACGCTTCCATGTAAACTCAGTTTAAATAACAAGAAAGGATGGGAACTATTTTCAGATTGTTTTTAACGGTACGACGTACACTTGAGGACAGATAATGGAGAGAAATGGAGACGCACCGATTCTAGTTTTGAAGGCCGATACCGATTTATTGCTCTTCTACAGGTCAGCTACAAGTCTTGGCTGATTCCAGATTATCAACAGCTACATGATTAACATAATACTTCCTCATTTCTAAAGAACTTATATATAAAATTATAATTTTAGATGTAAAATCTTTCACACTTTAGATCTGTTGCTACCTGAAATAGCACTTGAAATGAGGAGTTCATGACCCATCTCTGATTTTTATTTTTATTTTTTATTGCTGCTTAGCAATCAAATAAAATCCGGGTTTTGAATTTTGAACTTTGGCCAGCTCCGATCAGCAGCTGATTTTATTTTTTATTTAAGAAGTTTTGCTTCATGTGAAACCCCCCCTCCCCTCGACCCCCCTGGGGAGTCTTTAATGTCCCTTTGGGTTAGTCTGGTTATCAGGTGCTCTGGTCAGATGCAGGAAGGTGTAATGATTTAAATTACATGTTATTTAATAAGCCATAAGACGTAGGATTCCATAGAAAATATGAAATCCACCTTATGGATCTGTTGGGTTATTTTAACCAGAAGATTGGAACTTTTTATTGCAGGGATTAGATAACAGCTTCATATTCACTCAGAGACAACAGAAGAGAGTTGAGTTTAAAAGTTTAAAGATTTATTACTAAACTAATTAAAACTAGACTAACTTAAACACTAAATGTATGGTGTAACTAAGGTGGATGAGACGGAGAATGGTGTAGTGTGGAATGTTGCTCAGAACCAGCAAATCCGAAGAAATGATTAGTTCTGGTGGGAACTGAAGGTGATGTCTTCGCGTTAAGCTTTGGTTAGGAGATTCATAAACATTCAACGCCATTCTGTCGGTCTACGTACCCTTAGCGGAAGTCCCCGTCTAGATCAGGAGGTGTAGAGGTCCAGCTTGACCTTGTGGAGCCCGATCATGTAGAAGCAGCCGCGGCAGCCGACCACCAGTCTTGAGATACTTCCGGGTCACGACAGTTTGTTGGCGTCTGGTGAGATCCAAATCTGGGTCTTGATGGTTCAGCTTTTATTCTGAAAGGAACCGTTGCAGCAGCTGGAACGGTAACAGATTTTATCCAGCTTGTCGTTGGTTCTGTCGGCTGAAGAGGAAAGTCACGGATTGGCCACTCCGACAACTTCTCTAGAACGCTTTGAACTGGCGTTAGAGATGGCGTGGGCATAGTTTTATACTTCGGATGTTTTGGTTTATGGTCGAATGAAAAGATGACAGATTTACCAAACACCACCAAAACCACGCCTCCGTCAGATCTGGCAGATTCTGATTGGATCAGTGAAAGTAATGTGTCATGTCTTAACGCTACGTGAGATCAGTCCTAGTGGAAACATTTAAAGTCATATTACTTATTATACCGGTATTCTGTTGGATTATAATAAAGTAATTAATATTTTGATTTCAGATTGGTCACATCTTATTATTGACTAACACTTTGTTTGATTAGCTTTATTAAAATAGAGTTCTTTGGTTTATTAAAAGGAGAGAGTTCATTCTTCTTCTCTTGAGTTGGAAAGAAGCAGTTTAGAGGAAAGGCATGAGACCTTGAGGCCGTATCTCATGCAGACTAGTTCTGTGTCAGAGGAGAGGGGCAAATGACTTTTGGTGGAAAACAGTCATTTCATTCTGTTACAACGGTAAAAATTAGACTGGATCTTTCTGTGGATCAGGTGCAAAGATGTGTTGGAGAGGTCTCCCACCTGCTTAAAAGGGACATATGACCTTTTGTCTTAAGTTATAACAGTTCTATGGTTGTGTAGAGAAGATGTTCCTACATTTAATTAGAAACCATAAAATGTGAAATATCACGAAAGATGAAATATCACCTTAATGGATCTTATTGTAAATTTAACCAGAAGATCTGATCTTTTTATTGCAGGGATTGAGCAACACTTCGTAACAACTCCAAGAAAGAGAGAGAGTCAGGTTTAAAAGTTTAAAGATTTATTACTTAACAAATTAAACTAGACTAACTTCAAACACTAGGTGTACGGTGTCACTAAGGTGAAGTAAGACTGAAGATGGTGTATGTGTGAAATGTTCAGAACCAGCAAATCCGGAGAAACGATTAGTTCTGATGGGAGTGAAGATGATGCTTCGCTCTAAGCTTTGGTTTGGAGAGTTATAACACACATTGAGACGCCATTCTGTCGGTCTACGTACCCGTAGCGGAAGTCCCCGTTAGATCAGGAGTGTCGAGGTCCAGCTTGACCTCCTCTGGCACCGAAGCTGGTAGAAAAGCAGCGGTTGCCGACCAGACCAGTCTTTGAGATACTTCCAGGTCACGACAGTTTTGTTGGCATCTAGCGAGACCCTGAAAGGTCGTGATGGTTCAGCTTTTATTCTGAAAGGAACCATTGCAGCAGGTGGAACAGCAACAGATTTTATCCAGCTTGTCGTTGGTTCTTTCGGCTGAAGAGGAAAGTTACAGATGGGCCACTGCGACAACTTCTCTAGAACGCTTTGAACGGAAGTTAAGATGACGTGAGCATAGTTTTACAATTTTGATGTTTTGATTTACGGTCGAATAAAAAAAAGACAACTAGAGGGGATTTACCAAGCACCAACAAAACCACGCCTTACGTCAGATCTGAAAGGTTCTGATTGGATCAGAAAAAGAAAATGTGTCACGTGACTTTAAGCATTACGTGGATGAGAATGTCTAGTGCAGCTAGTTTAAAGTTATTAAATACTACTGATCATAAACATTGTCATTTCACAGATTGATTCACATTTTATTATTGGACTAGCACTTTGTTTGATTAGCTTATTAAAAATAGAGTTCTTCTGATTTATTAAAAAGAAAGTGCTCGTCTTCTTCTTCTCTTGAGCTGGAAAATAAGAAACCGTTTAGAAGCAGAGCATGAGACCTTGAGCAACATCTCATGCAGATTAGCTCTTGCCGAGGAGAGGGGGAAATGACTTTAAGGTGGAAAACAGTCATTTCATCCTGTTACAGTTGTTACCAAACATGTTTATGAGGTTTATTTGCTCTAAATTACTTTTACATAACATTTTTTCAGAAGTTTTATTGATGACATATTCCAGCCGTTTCGGGGCTCTGTCCCTTTAAGAAAACATGCTGGATCTGACCACGCCCACCCGTCCCCCGCTCAGGCTGCTATGAGCTGAGAAACTCCGATGTGTAAGAGGGATTTGGAGTCGAGCTGCTGCTCCTTTAGCAGCGCCTCTCTCTTGCATGTAAGAGGTGGTTGAAATCTACCCTTCTGTGACATCACAAATGGGGACTTTTTGAAACTGCTCGTTTTAGGCACATAATACCTGAAACCAAACACAGACAGAAAAAAGTTGGAAATGTTTTTTTTTTTCGCGTTTGGAGTGTTTAAAGAGGCAGTAGAGACCCACATGGCTGCAAATAAGGATGCAAAAGTTGGGTTTGGCCTAATCTGTCCCCTTAAAAGTCTGTTTTTCCCGTCTGTTGTAAACGGCGTCCATTACTCCTCTCAAACCCTCAAAATCTATCTTCTCTGTCCAGAAAATGAACATTGTTTCCAAACGGTGTCCCTTGTGGGTGAAGAGGTTGCTCTCCTGCCATGCGCTTGTCTGAATGATTCTAGCTGCAGAAACTCCACTAAGCGTATGTTTGGGTGTCTTGTCCTTCATGAACCAGGATCTCTCTGAGGGTGTCGTTAGGTTTAAAGATGATTTTCTCTGAGACTTCTACCATGGTCCTGCTGCTGTGAGTCTTTTCCAAGTTTCCTTTCCTCATTAAAAAAAAAAAGGTCCTGTTTAGCTTTCTGCAGGTTTGGTGAACTTTTTTTTGGTTGCAGTTCCATTTTTCTCTCAGCCTAATCGTGTAAGGTTCTGATAGTGTGCCGTTTGTGCTCCAGTGGGGGATTTGAGTCAGAATGCAGATGTTGGTCTGTATGGGTGGGTTTCTGACAGACCTAGTTTTGCAGAACGCAGTCCTCCCTGGTGAACCTGATGTTCTTGGCCACAGCGTTGATGTCTGGTGAAATATTTTGTTTCAGGAGTTAGAATTTTGGCCCGTGTGGCATCTGAACAAGAGGCTTGGCGCTGTCCCCTTGTAGAAGTCCAGTAGAGAACCCACTGTGCATCCATGTTTCTGCTGGGAAAACTGGTTGTTGTGCTTGAAACAGGTGGTTGAAAGGCAAAAGGTCCAGGATGTTAGCGATCTGGTTTGGAGTTTGGAGGTTTTCCAGCCAAAGAAGCCAGGATGGTGGATAATGGGTCTGAGTGGTGTGTCCACCTGGTGAGACTCCTAAATCCCCCAGTCAGAACTGATTAAGCCTTTTGGATGAGAGGTGAAAGCAATCCAGTAGGAGGTCTAAATCATCTTAAAGCATCTGCCCAAACCATCGGTTCCCAATGTATGGGTCAGGGTCCCAGTTTGGGTCAGTAGAAACACAGTGAGGGGCTTAGAGATGACTACCAGGACCAAGTTTAACAATGATTTGTTATAAAAGGTGCTTCATTTAGTTGTTACTGCTGCCTTGCAACGAGAAAGTTGCAGGTTCAACCCATATTTGCATGTTTTCCTAATGCAAATCGCTTCCCTGCACCAGCTGAAATCATGCGTATTAGCTTGCTAAAGAGCGAGGGTGGCTGTCTGTTTCTGTGTGACCCTTTAACAACTGTAGCCCCGCCCCTCATCCAGTGAGCCCAGGAGATAGGTGCCAGCGTCACATGGCCCGGGTCTGAGTCAAGCATGTCCAGAAGTGATAGAAACCCTTATTTATGGTTGCTGTGTGGTCATGAAGCTCCTGTTTTATTTGCTAACTGATGATCCAAATTAATTATTTCTAATTATTATTAATTTTTGGTGCCAATGAGAGACCAACATGGAGACTAACCAGTCATTTCCTGCTTTGAATATACAACGCAGCAGAACTGCAGGAAAATCCTGCTAAGAGTAGAAAAAGCGTGTAGAAGATTTCTCTCCCAACATGTGAAACAGTCGGTGGAGAAAACAGCAGAGAGATGCATGAAATACGTTTTCGTTCCTGTTGCAAGCTTTACAAACCCAACAGGATGTTAACATTCAGCTCACTCATACAGACGCACGCACACACACATGCACGCGTGCACGTGCACACGCTCACACATAAATGTAAAAGCCAAAATCTTAGAACTGAACACAATACAGTCGGTACTTCAACTTCCTGCTGCAACAATTCAAATGCATTGTGTCTGTGTTATGTAAGAGGGCAGCCTCAGCAGCAGTGTGTGTGCACGTGCATGTGTGTGTGTGTGCACGTGCACGTGTGTATGCAAAAGCCCAGAAGAAATTGTTGTTTCTTTTTGTCCAAACAGAGAGAGAAAGACAAATGAGGGCAGCACTTCACTAAATCACAGTTTGTTTTTTCCCTGTAACTCAGTCCACTCACCAACGAGGCAATTTAGTTTCCCAGGCGGCCTGGAATCACCACTCAGATGGTTTGTCCAACATCATCCACTCTACAGATTATAATCGGTCCCTCGTTTCAGTCAAACGTCTCCACCTTTAAGGCCCGTGCCGCCAAGGGCCTCATCAGAGGCGACAGCTGCCTCAAACCCTCTAGTGATGAATAAAGACCCAGGATCAGCTCCACACACATCCATCTGTCCCACTCTAGTGATGTCAACGGCAGCAAATCTCAAATAGTGGTAAAAAGTGCAACTAAAATATGAAATTACTGGAGCTACCCTTGAATGGGATGTGTCTAAATTCAGGGGCTGCACCCGTGAGCAACACGGTCTGCCCGGTCGGTGTCGGCGGCGTCCTTCGTCGACGAGATGGACCAGAAGCAAGTGGAATGTGGACAGTCTAGCCTTCGGTTTCGTTTCTCGCTCTCCGCAAATGTCCTGCGGCAACTGTGACGATCCTGAACCTGAGTACAGAAAATGGAGCTGAAAACTTTGCGTTGGTTACTTTTTTACTCCTGAAGGAGTTCACACCGCCGTGCTTGAAATGAGAGCTGTGTTAAAATGAATATGATAAAGCCCTGAATCTAACCATTCCAACTTATACTTAGATTTGCACCTTTTATAACTAACTTTACTCCACATACTGTTGCAGGTGCATCCTGGGATGTGGTGAGCTGTGAAGAATGCAGCAAACCCATTCTTCAAATCAGGGGAAGCGAGGGCCGGATCTTTGGGCCGACGTTGTGACACTGTGTCCTAATCGGCCTTCAAACCCGGCCGACGACGGATGCAGCCCCTGAATTTGGATGTATTGCATGACGAAGCTAAATCTGAATTCATCTCTAAAGCGATCTCGTTTTTTAATCCTGCGTACGCACTAATGCGGCTCGAACAAAAGACTGCACCCACACAACTGGCGCCTCGCACTGATGGGCTCGATCTGGGAAGGCGGGAAGCAGCTTTTGGATATCTTGTATTGTTTTAATAATATTACTCACGTTACTCCTGTTCTGACCCAGCTGCACTGGCTCCCGGTGCACCACTGCATCCAGTTTAAAATTTAACTTCTTGTTTTTAAGTCACTATCTTTATGCGCCTCTGTACTTGACTCAGCTGGTTCAGCCCTACGCACCTGGTCCAATTCTTCAGTCTGCAGACCACTAGCATTTACCGTTAGCATTTTACTGTCTCGGTTTTATTTTTATTGTTTTTATAGTAGTTACTGTACAACTTTTATTACTTTCTTCCTGGGTGTTGCTTTTTATGCTCTTTTACTGTGCAGCGCTTTGGTCCGCCTCGGCCGTGTAGAAATGTGCTTTATAAATAAAACGGAATGGAATATCGCAGTTTAAGTTTTAGGCACTATTTACAATGTTCCAGGAAACGTTCAATGCAGTAACATTGGAAAAGATTTAGACTGGTCTGCGCCGTTTAAGGGGATGTTGTGAGTGAACCAAAACTCAGAGTTACACTGGCTGAAAGAAGACAAAAATCCCTGTTTTGTTTAATAATTTGAGCAGGAAGAGTTTGTTTGTGGTAATTTAGTTTTTTTTTTTTACAGCGCTGCAGCGTTTCCCAAAGTTGGGGCACTCACATCTACACAGAAGGTCTTGAGATGGTTTCCATAAATCTAAATAAAATGGAAAAACAATTGCTGAAGCTATATTTCTTGTATAATTGTTATAAAAACTGAATTTAACTGTCATAAATGAATATAAGTGAATATGAGCTGAAACTATAAAACATGTTTGTGTCATGAAATCGGAAACATCTGGGGTCACATGTCTGGACCGTTCCTATTTTGTGGGTCTGAAGCTGAAAAGTTTGGGAACCACTGCTCTAGATCACGTGACCTGCCAGAGTGAGAGGAGATTAAAAATAAACGACAGACCGTTCCTGCTGTCACAACCTTCAGGTACATCCATAAACCAGACACCGCTGCAGGCATTTTTCCCATTCATTCAGCGACTCTCGTTTTGCTACAACCTCCGGTTCCCCCACAATATTGACCAGAAAGCTTCAGACGCCCAAAATATGTCCAACTGACTTTCATTAGAAAGCTTTCAGTCTGTGGAAACAGAAATGATCATAACGCTGACATGACTGCCCACCAGACCCAAAAAACGGTCACATTTGATTTTTGGTTTGATCAGCCTTACATTTGTCCTCAGCAGCTGTTGGTTTGGGCTGTATGTTCCTAACTACTCATCATTTCTGCAGCAACTCTCTGCTGTAAAAGTCCCTCCCTGCCCCCTCAAGGTTGGAAAATCCCAGCTCTCTGAATGGTGAAGACTCTCCAAGCTTCTGCTACGTTTTTCTGTGCTAAATTGGTTCATTCCCTCTTTAATTATCCGTACGTACCAGCCGGTTGTTAACAGATGATCAAACCATGTGGGAAAAATCTAAAAGATTCCGGTTCAAATTGAAATGACGGAATAAAATGTTGTGGAGCATGAAGCAGGCGTCCTCTTTAGGCGACGTAGCGTCTCAGGCAAACGTTCCTATCATTTGCCCAACTTTCATGATAAAAACATTAAAGGGTATTTTCCTGTGGGTCCCTCTGACGCAACGAGCACTAAAACGTTACTTCTTTCATTCACTTCCTGTAAAACAACCTTTACATCTAAAATGAGCGGAGTTTCCCCAGACGACTAATTTAGACCGACAAACAGGAAATCGGCAGTTAAATTTTGTCCTTGATCTACTTTGAACTTAAAACACAATTTAAATAGCAAGTTCACTGAGAAACCATTTTAATGCTAATCAGTCTGAGTGTTTCATGCGGGCTGAACATGAGAATAGTCTCCTACACCTACCTCCTGCAGTGGCTTCTAATAGAAAACAGACGGTGAAGCTCTAGGATTAGAAAAACCCTGACAGATCTACGTCACACTGTCGCTTAACATTCATGGACTCACCCATCTGGACTCACGACGGGGAAGGCTGTTGTTGGTTTAGCGTCCAGGAAACAGCAGAGAACGCCTCAGCTAGTAGAAGCTAATTGTTAGCATTAGCCTATTCACCACACAGCAGAACTCCTCCCGGTTTGTGTTATTTGTGGAAATAAAAATCAACGTTGCAGAGTCAGCAGTAGAGTCGTGTTGCTGTTAGCCAATCAGAGGAGAGGTGTCCAAATATCAGGAAATGAGATCTGCTTTCTTCCAGCTGACGTTTCCGTTCTCAAACAGGCGCAATTGAGGTTTTTTCTACCCTGAGGCATTCATTCTTACTAGAGACCTCTACAGATGCATTAATTATGGGTGAAGTTTACCCAACAGAACAGTTAAACGAGGGCAAAACAGAGAAAGATCAATGTTTTTCACTAAACTTTCCAGCTGCAGCTCACTGATTATGAACGTTTGAAGTGTTCCCGCCGTGTTTCGTCAAAGGTTTCCATAACTTTTTCAAGGCAGGACATCAGTGAACTGTTTTGTTTACACGCAAAGAAAAACAAATTCCTTGTTTATTTTGTACAGTATAATATAAAGTTCATTTTTATTTAATAATTAACGGTAGGACGAATCCACTTTGATTAAACATCTGTTTTAAAGATTTTATGTTTATTTATTCATTATTATTATTATTCATTTTTTGCAGTTAAATGAACTGTAAAATTTTAAAAAACAAATCCGAACAAAATCAGGAGCTTAACCAAGCCAGCACGGATTAAATGAAAGCACCTTGTAGCCCTGTAGACGTTTTATTGTGAATCATTGAGGAGTTATGCAAGTAAAGCTGTTCTGGTCAAATCCTGAAGAACAATCATTTGTTCATGAGCGGGTAAGGCTCGGGTGGAAACCTTCATCAGAAAGACCACAGCTTGGTAGTTCTGCAGTGTAACCAAGTTAATGCACTAAATAACAGAAATAAATTCAAGTGGAATAAGTAGAATGTTCCTTAATAAAATAACAACATTAGTGAATGTAACTGAGTTGCGTGGTTGTGTGGACTCGAACACAAAGGAAGAATCATTTTGAACACTGATGAGATACTTGAGCAGTTCTAGCTAGGCCTGATTTCCTGTTCTGTCTCTCTAAGAGCTGCTCTGTTGACGTTGGTGACTTTATTAGCCACATTATCGGCCTCAGCAGCAAGACTCGTGTGTGCTTTGATGATTGGCGTGCTAATTCTCTCAGCAGGTTGCAGATGTTCATTTCAAGATAGCATTAGCTTGAATTTGGCAAAGAGAGATGGGCGGAGTGCCTGTAGATTAACCCTTTAACGCTCGGTCTGGCACGTTGTTGCCCCTTTATCTTACTGAAACATGCGCAGAAGTTAGCTGGGGAGACTACCACACTTAAGCACGGTGAAGATGTTTGACACAAAATGTTAAATTTTATGACTTTACGTTATCTTTTAGAAAACGTGCAAAATATTGTCAAAACTGTCAATTATAATTTGCGTCATTTTAAACATGTAAGAGCTTCCCTGACAGATAAAGCAGCAGGCACATTCAATGATTCTGTCTCACGTTGGCTATTGCATCACCAGCTGGTCATTTCCTGCCTCTTCTGTCATCAGACCTGTTGAGTCCTGCTAGGGCAACAAAAATCCTGGACAAGAAGCCGGTGTTGCGTCATCAATGTCCGATTCCGGATAAATATTCTCTTCTGAGTTTCCAACATTTTAAACGTTTAAAATCTGCTTGCCTGGTCTATAAATTTATTCATGGTCTAGCTCCTCCACCACTGAATGATTTTATTATTCAAACATCACGTAGGGACTCTTCCCGAGGAACTCCAGCTACAGTTAGAGGTGACTGTGAGCTCCCGCATAGGCGAACAGCATTTTCTCAAAATGTTCTGTCATTCCAGGGCTCGACTTTCTGGAACAGCATTCCTACTCAAGTGAGAGAAAGCTCAAGTTTTGTTGCTTTCTAAAGACAGTTGAAACTGTGGCTACGGGAAACTCAAAGATGCAACCATAGACGATACTTTCTTTTGTTTTTACTCTTGTCGTTTTCGTAAAATAGGTTCCTAACGGTTTTTTCTTTTTCTAAATGTATATCGTTGTCTATCTCATCTCTCTTAACATTAACCTGCCAGAGGACTGCAGATGGAAATTAGCCGAAGGCTACAATCTGGTATATTTACGGTTGTATTGCTGTTCATAAATACGCAATGTCCTCTCTTTAAATAAAGTAAAAAAAAAAAGAGAGAACCACCAACTCCAAATGGGAGCTGGAGCTTTGAGGTTTGTTTGTTTTTTCTGCCAGTGTTTGGGCGGCTTTTAAACCACAGAGATGTTTAAACCACTGAAGCAAAATGTGACGTCTTAAAAACCACAGCTAACAGATAATCTGCCCACGCCTTGTGAGATTTGATGCACTCAAAATATTCAAATGTGTGTTACGAGTGACGCTCAGCTGCCACCACAAAGGGGTGGGTGTGATGTTGCAATAAAACCATGAAGGCTTTAAACAAGCTGAGAGTCTGCATGAGCAGAGAAATCGTAAAATTGTCACATTCTGTCTGATTGAAAGGTTGAGAACAGAGAACTGTTTCCACCCGGACCGTTTTACCTGTGACATTCTGAGCCTGATAAGCATGGGTGTTTCTCAGTGTCAAGGCACCTGGCCTTGCGAGGACACGGTCCTTCCTTGGTCAAAGAAAACGGTTAAATGGAACAGACTTGCATCACGTGACTGCGGCTTCCACGGCGGTCACGTAACATCACGTGACACGGGAGATAACGTTATATTTTATACGTATTAGTTTCAATATAAATATATAACGAGCCTTTTACTTTTTAAATTGTTTATATGTTTATTAAATTAAATATATAAGTGAGTTACTACCCGCTAGCCACCGAAGCTTCAACTACTAAGCTACTAACCAACCATAGATAACTTCTTTGGACCTAAAAAAACATTTTAAATTAGATGACTTACTTTTAAACATGAAAATTGTCCCCAAAGTAGCTGCCGGCTTCTGATCCGCCGTCCTTTTGAAAATACCGCGGTGTATTCTGGGTAATTTTTGACCAAGGCTAGGCTACAAGACACCTCCCCGTGTATCCTCGCTCAGCTAGCTAAACGGCTAACAAACGGAGAACACACGCCTCGGTAGAACTTGAACATTGGAACACGTCTTGGCGGCTCCTGATGACGTATCTCCTAGGCAACTGGGGCGGGGCCAAGACATCAAGGCGAGGTTCCTTGGCATTGAGAAACACCCCTCGTATTCGTAAAACTAAAACAAGTCGCACTAAAGGTGGAATACTTGGTGATATTTACCTCAATTCTGTTAAATGAGTTAGCTGTGAGTCATTAACTGTTGTAATACATAAACGTTACACGCACACGTTAGCTTTTGGTAGCTAATTGGCCAGGGGTATTCAGTTGTGGGCCTGAAGGGAACTATTTGGTGGTTTAACGTAGCCTGGCCTCTGCTTTGCTTCTGCACAGAGAACTAGTCTGGTTACTCACAGGCAGAGAAGCAAATGAGGGGCGGGTCTAGCCAGCTCAAAAATCAGAAAAAAGGCGGAAATGCTGACTGTACCGCGCGACGCTGTAGTTTTTAGCTGTAGTCAAAAAATGGCGTTTGGCGACGGCGCAAAAATTTTTTTTAAGAAGAAAGGCTTTCAGCTGTTTTACTTGTTGTGGTTTTAAAGACGTGTCCAAGTTAGTTAGAACAGAGGAAGGAGCTGCGGCATACTCCGCTTCAGGTGCCATTTTTGTTGTTTATTAGAAACTGAGCGTTGCGGTGTGTGACGTACGCTGCTCAGCACCGATTGGTTCAGTTAAAAAATTTCAGGGGCTGGGGTTATTTGAATAGGAGCGTTCCCAGACCCATTGCTTCCCATTAGGAAGCATGAGGCTGGCTGGTCAGGCTAGGCTTAACCCCCCCAGTTCAACCCCTTAAAGCTGAGTGTCAAGCAGGGAGGCATTGGGTCCCATTGTTAGTCTTTGGTGCGACTCAACCAGGACTTGAACCCAGAGCTCCCAGTCTCAGGGCGGACACTCTACCACTAGGCCACTGAGAAGGTGTGTGTTGGAGCAGAGGAACAACTAAAACGTGCTGGATACCAGCCCTGCAGGCACAGAACTGAACACCCCTATAATAGATTGTTGTCTTTTACACAAAGAGAGTCAGATTTGATCCTTTTACCCATCTTCTACCACCAGATGAAAAGTTAGCTGTCTTATGTGTAAAATTAAGAGTTTGAGCCCCGTTTACGTTCACTAGCGTTGGTCAGTGTGGCCATCTTGAACAATGATTCCATAAACGGTAGATGTGGGAATGGAAAGTTTTGTTAAAACCTGTTAGATATTGAGCTTATCCAGAAAAACACAAACAAAAACAGGAGGCAGGAGTCATTTAATAATAATAATAAGAAGAAGAATACACATCTCTCACCTTTTAGCAGCTTTTAAGAAAGAAAGCAAAATACGCCAAAAGCTATAAACAAATCGGAAGGTAATCTACTCCTTCGATGTGTCCTCCAGGTGGAAATCAGCCTGCAGAGCAGCTTCCAGCCAGGGATGAAGCTGGAAGTGGCCAATAAGAGCAACCCGGAGACCTACTGGGTGGCCACCATCATCACCACATGCGGCCAGCTTCTGCTACTGCGCTACAGCGGCTACGGCGACGACCGCAAGGCCGACTTCTGGTGCGACGTGATGACGGCTGAGCTGCATCCGGTGGGCTGGTGCGCGCAGAACAGCAAGACGCTGATGCCCCCTGAAGGTAAGAAGGAACAGCTTCTCTGCTACCAGTTCCAGGAGGCTGTTTGTAGACTGAAAAGTATTAATTGTATTGGGTAAACTTTATTCACTTGGCTGTTTTGAAGTGTGTCTTGTGTAGAAGATGCCTCACCTGCAGCTAGCTTCTGGGACAGCCTCACTTTGGAGAAACAGAGTCTGTGACCTCTGAGACTGATATGCTAGCAGCTAGTCCAAATCAATTATGACCAAACTGCGTTGCTGTCATTCTAAAACAAGTTTTTATGTTTACTAAAGCTTTACATCAGTGTCAGTATTACATTACCATTTTTAATACCATTGTGAACTGAAAGATACTTTATAATGTTCATTACATTATTTAAGGTTAGTTTTTATTTAAAACCATTAAAATGTCAGTGATTGATTTGAAATTAGTGGGTTAAACATTAAGCTAAACTCAGGTAGACAAACCTTTAAAGGCGTAGAACCCTGAAAAACCATTATTTTAACTCATTCACTGCCATTGATGACTAAAGTTGTCATTTTAAATTCAACCGTTCACTGCATTTGCATGTTTTACTGTGTGGGCGTCGGACGAGCCCCCGCACCGTGGGAACAAACATCTCAGCTCTAAAGCCGATCTTCATCCGCATACGTCACACGTGACGTGATCAGGAAGCAGAACATCCATGTGTTAGGAGATCGTTTTGGGCCGCCGCTGTAAAAAAAAAGTGAGGCGCGAACCGGAAAAGCTTCTGCCGATCACAATTCAACAACGGATTATGAAAAAACGGATAACGCTCGAAACACGCGGATTCTTCCTGATGTAAGAGGTGAGTCTCCGCTTTGTTTTGGTTGTTTTGGCACTGACATCATCCTAGCGCGCAACGTTCTGTCACTCTTAAAAAAACTGTAAAAATGGTGAGAAACGCTGGCAGCGAAGGGCTTTACTGATCAGGAAACGGCTGGCAGCGAATGAGTTAATGATCATTTCAGGCTTGTGTTATTTGTGTAGATAAAACATCCACGTTGCGGAGCAAACAGGCAATGGTAGCATTGTGTCGCTGTTATCCAGTCAGAGAAGAGACGTCCAAAAATCAGGAAGTAAGACTCCAAATCCTGTTGTCTGAAGGTGTTTCTCAATGCTAAGGAACCTTGCTTTGATGTCTTTTCCCCGCCCCGGTTACCTAGGAGATACTTCATCATGTTCTACAGAGGCATCTGTTCTCCGTTTGTTAGCCGTTTAGCTAGCTGAGCAAGGACACATGGAAGGTGCCTTGTAGCCTGGCCTTGGTCAAAAATTTCCCTAAATACACCACAGTATGACAGATCAGGAGCCGGCAGCTACTTTGGGGGCAAATTTCAAGTTTAAATGTAATTCAACCAACTCTACCCATGGGATGATATCTGAAATGTTTTTTTTTTTAGACCCATAGCAGTTAGCTATTAGCCTGGCCTGCCATTTACATCCCCGAGAGGAGATGTTAAAATGCGAAGGACGGGGTAACATAAGAAATACGACAGTGGAGTTAAAATGTTTTTAATTGATGTAAAAGGTTCTAAAAGCGAGCAAAATGAAAAATTCACTATAAGGTTAACAGTTAAAAGACAACTTATCAACTATATAAAACACCTGGTTAAAACTTTATTAAAAGTTTTACCTAACTAAAAGTGTTTTAAAAACACAACGAAGTTGATCAAAGTCTTAAAAACTAAATCCGAGTTAACCTTAAAACAGAGTCAAGTAGGTTTGACGTAAACCCAAAGATCCATGTGGATCACACAGAGTTTAAAACTATGACAGTTAAAACTCTTCTAATCGAAGGGGTTGTAAACGATCTGAGGCCTGGAGGACAGCAGAACCCCTGCACTGCTGCCTCCCAGACTGCTGAAGGCACAGCCTTTTATCCAGGTGTGGGTCATCAGCAGGATTCAGCTCAGCTGTGCTCCTCAGCAGCCTGGAAGAGAGGAGGAGGAGGGGCGGTGTCAGGCTTGATCACCAGGGCTGGGTAATCTTGGCTCCTGCATCTCACTGGCCAGGCTGGTAGCCGTAACACTACACCGAGCTAGTCTGGTAACTCACAGGCAGAGAGGCACATGAGGGGCGGGACTAGCCAGCTCAAAAATAACCAATCAGAAAAATGACAGAAATGCCGACTGTACCACGCGACACTGTAGTTTTTTAGCTGTAGTCAAAAATGGCGTCAAGAAAGGCTTTTAGCGCTTCTACCGTAAGTCGCTCCGGAGTGTAAGTCGCACCAGCCATAAAATGTATAATGAAGAAGAAAAAACATATAAGTCGCATTTTGGGGGGAAATTTTATTATTTTTCTTACAAAATCTGAGAACAAGCATTTCACATTGCAAGACAAGTACCGGTAACAGTAACAGAATAAACAATCAGGACGCAGCAGCGCGCCACGGTCTCCAGCAGAGGATGGCAGTGTTTCAAACCCTCCCAGCGGGGCAGCACCCCACCACAGGCTGCAGCAGGTGATGGCGGTGTTTCAAACCCTCCCAGCGGGCCAGAGGAGCTGAAGCCGGCCCGCAGCAGTGCGCAACGGTCTGCGGCAGGTGATGGCGGGGCAGGGGAGCTCATTCCTGGTCTGGAGCCGGCCTGCTACAGAGCGGTATACATAATGGCCTCATGGAGGGGGCCATCAGCTAGCACACTGCTGCTAACCACTTAAACATTCTCCCTCTCTTGATAATAACTTTTTGCTTTCCTTGACGTTGGATGTGCTACTACTAGTTTACCCGTTTAATTATAGATCCACTAGGATAAATACAATAAAGTTGATCTTTCACCAAATATATTTACTAAGAAATCACAATGTAGTGTGTGTGTGTGTGTGTGTGTGTGTGTGTGTGTGTGTGTGTGTGTGTGTGTGTGTGTGTGTGTGTGTGTGTGTGTGTGTGTGTGTGTGTGTGTGTGTGTGTGTGTGTGTGTGTGTGTGTGTGTGTCTGTCTTCTCCATCACCAGTGAGTCGTGGAGGATGGCTGCTTATACTGAGCCAGGATCCTCTGGAGGTTTCTTCCTGTTAAAAGGGAGTTTTCCTCTCCACTGTCGCTATATGTTTGCTTAGTATGACTCTAGTCAGTGATTGCTTGATGCAATTTGCTGGGTTCCTTATATAGGAAACATTTTTTCTGATTGGCTTAATGAACTGACCTGAATTGGAATGTGTTATGTGAAGTGCCTTGAGACGACTCTTGTCGTGATTTGGCGCTATATAAATAAAATTGAATTGAATTGAATTGGTATATAAGTCGCAGGACCAGCCAGACTATGAAAAAAAGTGTGACTTATAGTCCGGAAAATACGGTACTTGTGGTTTTAAAGACATTCAAGTCATTTAGAACAGAGGAAAGAGCCACAGCGAACTCCGCTTCAGTCGCCATGTTTGTGACAAACTCAGCGCCGTGATGTGTGACGTACGCTACTCAGCGCTGATGGGCTCGGTTAGAATTCTCAGGGGGTGGGTTTATTTCAATAGGAGAGTTCCCAGACCCTTTCTCTGTGCAGAATGAAACAGAGGAGTCTGGCAGGCCAGGCTAGTTATCTATGGCTGGTTAGTTGCTTAGTAGTTGCAGCTTCAGTGGCTAGTGGGCAGTAACTCGCTTACATATTTAATTTAACAAATACACAATTAAAAACCGTAAAAGGCTCATTATAAAGTTATATTACACTTATACGTATAAAATATAACTTACTTCACAGGTCATGTGACGTGACAGAAGCCGCGGTCACGTGATGCAAGTCTGTTAAACGTTTTCTTTGACCAAGGAAGGACCGTGTCCTCGCAAGGCCCGGCGCCTTGGCATTGAGAAGCACCTTGAAGCTCAGCTGTGATCTGGTAATGATGCTAAAACAGGAACGCCAGGGCTTTTAGTACCCAGAGTACGACTCACAAGGCATTCATTCCTATTAGAGACCACCACAGATGTAGATATTAAACGTGTGAAGCATGCCTTCTTCAGCTGATATTTATTTATTCTTTTATAAATTTCAGTTTTACTGCAATAACTTTATATTCTTTGTTGTAGAAAGAGCAAAAGCAGCGTACGCGTTTCCTTCAGCTACAAATGTTTTGGTCAAATTTACAAGATTTTATGAAGCTGCTCTTTGATAATATATCTTAAAGAGCAAGTCACCCCCTACAAGAAACTTACTTCGCTCCCACTTCCTGTTTGAAAAATGCAACAAACGCTGTTGCCTGGCAGACCAAGATGGCGGAGCCGTTGACAAGTACACACACACAGGCTCACAACGCCATTGTGACATCATAATGTACCAGTTAACATCATAGCATATCTCTTAGCCAATAGCGATGGCAGATTCAAATCCAAATACAGTGCAAAGTTTTTACCTGACGACGGCGCAACACAGACAGTTTTAGGCAGAATATTTAAATTTTAACTAAGATGCACTGAAGTACCAAATTATTGAATACACGTGTCTGCAGCACAAGTAGACACACATTTATGTAGTTTATCAGCAAAAATAAGTTGATTTGGGGGTGACTTGCACTTTGAATGGTCCTATTTTAGCATATTCTCCAATAATTATTCAGTGACTGAGGCCCTGTCCACACGTAGCCGGGGATCTGCTACGTAGATATTTTTCTACGTTTTGGCCTGTCCTCCATACGAAAACAGAGTTTTTTCACACGAAAACGGATCTTTTTAAAAACTCCGGCCAAAGTGAAGATCTGCGTTTTCTCCGTTTTGGGTGTCTGCGTGTGGACGGACAAAACCGGGGCTTTAAGGTCCGCAACGTCACTTTCCGCGACAAAAAATGCTGACATCACGTGTGCGACCTGCGTTTACACTAGCCGACAGCATGGATGCCCTCAGAGCTGCGCTCGCTTTATCAACTGTCCAAGCGCTTTTTGCTTGTTTGTTTTTGCAAGAGGAATTACTGCTCCTTGCGGAAGACCACAGACGAAGGACGAGGTTAAGAATGGGGGAAGTACTGCCGCCTACAGGTCTGGCATGTCCTTAACAACGTATTTATCCGGGTACGTGCGGACAGAGTTTTTTTTTTTAACGAGGTGGTGTGGATGCAAGTTTTTGGAGGGGCGGATATTCGTTTGTTTTTTTTTTAAACCCGGCTACGTGTGGACTAGGCCTGAATTCCCTGTTCAGCAGCTCATCAAGCTCTGCAGAAGCCTGGCAATCACCTGCTGATTACAATCAGTTGTGCTGAAGATGAGAAACCTCTAAAATATGTAGGACAACGGCCCTGGAGGACTAGAATTAGACACCATTGCCCTACATAATCCCAGGTGTCAGATTTCAGCCCATATTCCTGCCTTTGTTAATTTGTTTTACTTTCAATGTGATTTTAAATCACAAACAATCATACACACCTCTTCTTGTTTAAATAAGACTAGTAGGAATTCAGGTTGGACTTGGACTCAGGTGTGCTCT
>SSNQ01034113.1:117029-128571 GCA_006942095.1 Nothobranchius kuhntae | reverse complement strand
AGCCTGGGACACAGAGAGAGAGAACGTAGTTGAGTAAGGGAGAGGGAGACTCCTCCCACATCAGAGCAGGTTCAGGCTGATTACTAAAGCTTGGTTTCTGCTTCATCAGCGCGAATGCGGAGTCGCGCACTTTAGTTGACTTGAAAGCTGAACTTCTTTTTTAGAAATGGTTTGAACGTTTCTGACGGCGCACGTTAGTTCAAACAGGCTGCTGCTGTTTGATCGCTGGCCGTAATACACATAACACACAAGCTTGCAATATAAAGAAGAACAACACCTGTCCCCCTCCAGCTCGGCTGTGTGACCCTCACCATGTAAACCTCATGTCCATGCTGTCTCTGGAGGAGCAGATAGGAGACAAGAACTTCAAATGAACCAAAGCTTCCTCCCAGTTTCTCTTTAAGCTGAATTTAACATCAGTTTATCTTCATGAAACAAAAGAATAAAGTGGAACAAGAACTTCTGTCTTCTATTTCTCTCCTTTTAACTTCTCCGTGTTCCTAAATAAAAGATGATAATGCTGCAGCTGCCATCACTGACCCCGCCCCCTCCCCAAGACCGGATCTCCCGACATCACAGCACTCGGTCTGACTGAGCGCTTCCAGGAGAAATAATAATTAAATAATGAAAATAATAACGCGTGTCTGGAGCATCGGTTTAGAGGAGCGTCCTCCGATCCTCTCTCTCTCTCTCTCTCTCTCTCTCTCTCTCTCTCTCTCTCTCTCTCTCTCTCTCTCATTGAGCAAGCGGAGCGCACCGCGCGACAACCCGCTCAAGTAAAATAATTCACAGACCAAATCCAACAGAACCGGTCGGGCTGATTCGGTTCGGCTTCGGTCTCAGGTTACAACTCCAGCGCTCAGCCCTGCAGAACCACATACAGGCAGACCAAAGTTTCTTACCCGGTAAATGTGGAGAACGCCGCTCTGACACATCCGGATGCTGCGCTGGTGCCGCCGTTAAAATAACAAAACCACATTCCACTTTAACTGATTATGGTTCTCTTCTATGATGCAGAATCGTTTATACCCGCATCTCATGCATTATTTGATTTTTTTTTTGCGCGCAGGGTTTGGGGGCCACAAAGAGAGGGCCCACGAGCTGCCATTTGAGGACCACTGAGCTAAGGTGTCAGAATGCGTGCGTCTCTCTCACGGAGCGGACGTTTTAGTGAGGAAAACTATCAGACGGCTTCGAAAACGTGCAGCCAGCCTTGTTTGTAATGCAGGGAAAACTGTGTGCATTTTTGTTATTTAATACATTTAAAAGCTGTTTCTACCTACAGATCTCCTCCATGCATTTGTGGAGTAGAACATGTTTTCATAAAGCGCCTCTCTAGATAAAAATCACCAGCTGCTTCACTAACACATTAAAAAAGATAATAATGGGAGAAAATATTTATAGCTTTAACTGTTTTTATTGTATGTTTAAATAATAAATATTATTGTGAATAGGGATGGGTACCTTTGATATTTGAATCGATCCGGTACTAATTCCCGGTACCTAGGAATCGATACCGGTACTTAACTGTACCAATTTTAGATACTTTTGAGTGTTTAATATTTTAATTCTCTTTTATAATTAAATATATATTTTTCTCAATATATAACCATATTTGATAAATATCACGATAAATAAAATACAACTGTTTGTATTTTAACATCGTCCTTGTAGTTTTATAAGCTGGGAATTTAGAATTTCCGAGGAGAAAGCGAACGCACCATTAGCTGATAACAATGGTGGCAATGGAAGCTAACATATCAAGCTAACGTTATCTTAAACAGTTTATTTAACTGCTGGAGCAGATTAAAACGATGATGCCTCACACTTAGATCGTTGTCGCTGGTTTCATCTTCACCCATTTACCCGTTGCATTTAGTAAAGTGAAGCCAAACTTTAGAGCGCGTTCATGTTCTTCTAGTCGGAGATTCGGAGTTCAGAGGAGAAAGCGAACGCACCATTAGCGGAACGGAAGCTAACATATCAAGCTAACGTTATCTTAAGCATTTTATTTACCTACCGGAGCAGATTAAGATGAGGATGTCTCACTTAGATCGTTGTCTGTCGCTGGTTTCATCATCACCCAGTTACCCATCACATTTAGTAAAGTGGACCCAAGCTTTAGCGTGCGTTCTTTCTACCATGCTGCTCTGTTTACAACTCGCTCGCAGCGACCGATGACATAATGCTCTTGCGCATGCGCAGCTGTCTTGGCAAGTTCTCGTTATGAAGGACGGGCACCGAAACGAGGCACCGTTTCAAATGACGTGAATCTGTGCTCAGTCGGTACTATGGAATTCGGTCGGTACCTTAAAAAGTACCGAATTCGGTACCCATCCCTAATTGTGAATGATTTGTTGTACTAAATTAGAATCTAGACCATCTTTCCACTTCATCTACTGGATGGCTTGGCAGGGTAATGTTGGACCTTTGCAGAAAATCGTGAATTGAACCGAAATCCCAATTTCTGCTAGAAAAATTGCAATTCAGGCTTTTCCTAAAATCGTGCAGCCCTGTGAGCTGGGGCTCATCTCTCAAACCATTAAACAGTAAAATGAGATCGAGTTTCTAGATGAGTAAAACTGGGTATGAGTAGAAATCCTCTCCGCGGTGTAACCTCAGTTTGAATCGTCGGCTTCTTTGCTCTACAGTCACTGACATCTAGATCTAATCACTCGAACCTGCTCAAAAACAACCTTTTATCTGGCTTTCTATGTGTCTGGTGTGAAGCTGCTGCGTTTTCTGTGTTTTTATTTTAGCTTGAAACCGTTTGGAAACTCTCCAGTTTACACAACCCGCAGTGAAGGCGTCCCAAAATAATACTTCCAGTTATAGATGGTGTGGAGGAAGGGAATACAAGGAAGTGGTCTGTTTAACTATAGATGCTGATTCAGAGCAGAAACCCCACAGGGGTTTGTGCTTGTCTTGCCCACACCTGCACAGGTAAACCTGCATTGAACACCTGGAAATGCAGATCGTTTGCTTTGCATGCAGGCGTAAACAGAAAACGGTCCAAAGTTTCCCGTTCCACTGTTGCATGAAGAAATGAATTCCACTTATATTTATAAATAACGCCATCCTTCTTTCAGGAAATGTAATTAAAGCGAATTTAAAATGATGCCATTCAGGCTTTTTTATGTGTTTTAAATGGCATTTTTCCATTAAAGTTACAGAAAAATACCTTAAATCATTTCTATTTTTATATTTAAATGTGAAACAAAAGCTCAAGAGCACCAATTACTGAAAAATGCATTCTAGACTGACAACATCCCATGAATATTTCTATTTGTGTCTGTGTCCAAGATCTTTGACGCTTTATTCCTGATTTCTGCTGATTTTGCATTTTGTTTTGAACTTTCTGTTGCAGAGTCTCTAGTTGTTTTAAAACTGCTGAACAATTTTTATTTCCTGCTTACAGGGGAAGTTATTAACACAACCTGTGACCTTTTTCTTGCTAAAAGTTGAGCTGAAACTTGCTTCTGTTCCCATTTCTCTGCAAAGCGGCGATCTGCAGCTGCTCATGAACGAAATGTCCTTTTCAAAAATATTTATAGATTCTGTATTTTCGTGCTTTTGCATGTTTGTCACCAGCTGCATGGTGTTTGTGCAGAACCTTAGTATTTATTTTTGGGTTTCTGTTTAAAGAGCAAGTCACCCCCTACCAGAGTATTACTCCGCTCTCACTTCCTGTTTGAAAAATGCAACAAATGCTGTTACCTAGCAGACCGAGAGGGCGGAGCCGCTAACAAATACACACACACACACACACACACAGGCTCACAACGACATTGTGACATCACATGGTACCAGCTAATGCTCTAGAGTACCTCTTAGCCAATAGCGATGGCAGATTTAAATTCAAATGCAAATGGGCTGCATGGTGGCGCAGTTGTTAGCACTGTTGCCTCACAGCACGAAGGTCGCAGGTTCGAAACTCGGCTGCAGCCTTTCTGCGTGGAGTTGCGTGTTCTCCTCATGCATGCGTGGGTTTCCTCTGGGTACTCCGGTTTCCCCCACAGATCACAACATGCCCTATAGGTTATAAATTGTAAGTCGCTTTGGACAAAAGCGTCTGCTAAATGAGTAAACATAAACATAAACAAATGCAGTGCAGAGTTTTTACCTGACAACGGCACAACACTGACAGTTTTAGGCAGAAAATGTAAATTTTAACTAAAATGCACTGAAGTGCAAAACTGTTGACTACACGTCTCTGCAGCACGATTAGACACACATTTATATAGTTTATCAGCAAAAATAAGTTGATTTGGGGGTGACTTGCTCTTTAATAATATTTATTTGGATTGACTTTGTTCCTTTTTGCTCTTTTTTCTTTGGCATGATTTCACTAAACCACAGAAAATGTGCATTTATGGCCTCACAATGGGTTAACTGTTGATTTACTATTGAAAGTTTGCATATGGAACAAATTCTAGGTTATTATGGGGTGGAATACAGCATGAGTAAATGTAATCTATGTGAGATTTGATCCAGATTTCAGTTGATGTTTGTTACCAAAGGTTAAGGTGAGGATTTGAGGCAAAACTAATAATACAAGAGAAAAGGACATTAGTGCATAATCATCTGCATTACCTGGGAAACAAAAACATTTAACAGAAAGAAGGGTTTACACTCAATCGCAGGGCTTTTCAGAGATTCAGGACTGCAGTTGTTGCTTCCCTTCGTGTTTGCTGGTTTGATTGTGTTTTTTGTGTCTTTGCAGCGATCAAGGAGAAATACGGCGACTGGAGGGAGTTCCTGATTCGTGACCTGACGGGTTCCAGAACGGCGCCGGCTAACCTGCTGGAAGGGGTGAGTCGGTTTGGGAGACAAAGGTTTGGGAACATCAGTTTTGCAGAAGTTTTCACCCTTTTGTGCAGTTATTTTTAATCACTTAGCACTAAATCTGCTCAGATTTCTCTCTACAAGGACTCCATCTCCCATGCCAAATCACAGTATTACTCCGGTCTCATCTCGTCCAACTCCAGCAACACTAAAACATTATTTTCCATCATAAACAGCATTTTTCAGCCTCCCGACTCCTTACCCATCCATATTTACTCTTCAGAAACCTGTAACTCTCTCCTTCAGTTTTTTAATGACAAGGTCAATAGAATCCATCTCTCTTTACCTCATTCCTCCCCTCCCTCTCCTGATTTATTTGAACCCACCATTTCGTTCTCCTCCTTTGAACTTCCCCATCCATCAGAAATATTAGATTACATCACCAAATCCAAACCTTCCACCTGTCAACTGGACCCTATTCCAACTGTTTTAGTTAAATCGTGCCTTTCTTCTCTGCTCCCTTTTATAACAGCCATTATTCATTCCTCACTATCCTCTGGTACGGTCCCATCCCTATTCAAATCCGCTTCAGTCAGCCCTATTCTAAAAAACCTGGTTTAGATCCCAATGATTTCAATAACCTCCGTCCCATTTCCCATCTTCCCTTCATTTCCAAAGTCCTTGAGAAAACTGTTGCATCCCAGCTCCACTCCCATCTCACCCGCAATAACCTTTATGAACAGTTTCAGTCTGGTTTCCGTCCCCACCACAGCACAGAAACAGCTCTCATCAAGATCACTAATGACTTACTCATTGCTGATGATTCTGGTTTAATCTCTATTCTCATTCTCCTCGATCTGAGTGCAGCCTTTGACACCATTTCTCATCCCATCCTCCTCAATAGACTCGCTGCCTTAGGCATCACTCACACCCCCCTCCGCTGGTTTCAATCTTACCTTACTGGCCGCACTCAGTTCATCCAGTTAAAATCCTTTACCTCAGAACCCTCCCCAGTCAAGTCAGGTGTGCCCCAGGGCTCTATCCTGGGGCACCTCCTCTTCATAGTATACCTCCTCCCTATCGGCAAAATCTTCCGCAAATTCAATATCCAGTTTCACTGCTTTGCAGATGACACCCAGCTCTACATTTCCAGTAAGCCCAACTCAACTCTCCCACCATCCTCCCTTACACTCGGCCTCTCAGAAATCAAATCATGGTTCACCTCTAATTTCCTCAAACTCAACAGCAATGAAACTGAACTTCTTCTAGTTGGCACTAACTCCACCCTCTCAACATCTGACAGCTTTTCTTTAACTATTGACAGCGCCATAGTCTCCCCCTCACCTCACGTCAAGAGTCTGGGTGTCATTCTCGACAGCTCACTTTCTTTTCAGGCTCACATTAATAAAATAATTCGGTCAGCATACTTCCATCTACGTTCCATAAACCGTCTCCGTCCCTCACTGACCCCTCACACTGCCGCCATTCTCGTCCACAGCCTCGTCACCTCCCGTATCGACTATTGCAATTCACTTCTTTATGGTCTCCCCAACAAACTCCTTCATAAACTGCAACTGGTCCACAATTCAGCAGCCCATATTATCACCAGAGCCCCTTCCTTTCACCACATCACACCGGTTCTCCAGAAGCTTCACTGGCTCCCAGTTAAATTCAGGTCCATCTTCAAAATTCTCCTCCATACCTTCAAAGCAATCCACAACCTCTCTCCTCCATATATCTCAGACCTTATAAGTATTCACACCCCGTCCCGTTCACTCAGATCTTCTTCTTCCATCCATCTTGCGGTTCCTTCTGCCCGTCTCGCTACCATGGGGAGCAGAGCTTTCAGCCGCTCTGCTCCTCGACTCTGGAACTCACTTCCCCCAGACATCAGGAACATCGACAGTTTTACCCTTTTCAAAACAAAACTCAAAACACACATGTTTAAATCTGCCTACAACCTCTGATTTTATTGAACTGTTTCTCTCTTTGTTTTTTTTCTTGTTTGGGTTTTATTATTGTTTTATTGTATTTTATTACGTGTTTTGTGTAAAGTGACCTTGGGTGTCCTGAAAGGCGCTTTTAAATAAAATGTATTATTATTATTATTATTATTATTTGTTGGGTTATTTATTTTTGTTATTTTTCAAAAATATTTGCATTTGGTCGTTTTCTTTCATAAAACTATTTAGCTCCAAGGACCACTCCAAAGGATCACTTTGCACTAGGGATGTGAATCTTAGAGCAACTCACGATTTGATTCGATTCCGATTCTTGGGGTACCGATTCGATTCAGAATCGATTCTCAATTTAAATCGATTCACAATCAGCATTAACAAAGAGCGTCAGCTCCAGGATGAACTACTGTGTTGTACAAGTTAGTTAAAGCTATGGGACGTTTTTATTTGACTTTAAACTGGTCGTGCTCCAAAAATGCAAATTTACAAGGTAAACTAAAGTGATTCTAAAACCGTAAACAGAAACAATCTTTTGACCAAAAGGCAACATTTATTTTTGCTTACCTTGTAAAATATAACTAATCTCTAGTTACCTAACAGGAGCTTTGAAAGTAATATGGTCAAATACTTTTCAAGTATGTGTAGAAACAAGTTACATGAGTAATCCTGAGTACTCGTTTATCAACTTAGAAAATAAATATGAGAATATTTCAAATTTCTGTGTATAGAAAAAAATGACATTCAAGTGCCCTCTTATCAGCAGATTCAAACATAAATCATCTCAATTTATGGGACCACAAAAGTAATCAGAGTACTGACTCTCCTAACAAAGACCAAAAAAGTGCATCTCAAACCTGTTACGTGCCAAATATTTGAGTTCTTGGAATCGATTCTGAACCTTTGTGAATCGATTCTGAATCTTTATAAATAAGAATCCCGATTCAGACTTGAATCGATTTTTTTCAGCACCTCTACTTTGCCCGTCTCCTCCCCCTTTTAATCCCAGTTGAACTCTTTTGTTCAATTTTTTGTCCTTTTTTGATCAATATGAGTAATCTTTTAGTTTTAATTTCCTTTTTCTGTCAAACGTCTCATATTTCTGAGTCTGTGATGATGATAGTGATCCGTATCGTCGTGTCTCAGGTGCTTTCAGAGCTAAACCCTCTGTGCGTTCCTTCCCTTCAGCCTCTCCGAGGTAAAAACACCGTGGATCTGATAGTGGAGGGCTCCTTCTTGGAGCTCCAGGATGCTTCCGAACCTTTCGTTTACTGGCCGGCTCGAGTTATTCGGAACATCGGAGGGAGACTCCTCCTGCGTCATGTCGGCCTAGGGGAGGAACACCAGACTAAGGACATCTGGCTGTTTTACCTGGACATTAGGCTCCGCCCCCTTGGCTGGGCCCAGGAGAACAGCCTCGCCTTAGAACCACCAGCAGGTGAGCACCACGTCTGTTTTGGGTCCTTTTAGTTGGAACTTTTGTCCCCGTTTTCATCGTCTCTTCATGCACATTTAATGTTTCCCAGTTAGGAATTCTTATCTTGCACCTTTATTCCATAAAATCATAAAGAATGCATTCTTTTTCTACTTTGTTATATTTTTGAGCAGAGACCTCAAAATAGTAAAAAATTATTTTGGTTTTTAGCACAAAAATCTGTAATTTTAACCAGTTCATAACCAATGATTATCTAACACGGTTTTGTTTATTTTATTTTAAAGGGACATTATGGAAGTGTGACAGCCAAAACATGTATAGAAATAATAAATGTCTTCTTCATACATTCTCCTGCAATGCCCTGGTCCTGTAGAATGAACCCTGGCATTTTTACTGTGATTGCCTGTTTTTCTGTAAAATCACAGAAAAAGAGAGATGCTCGGGTCGAGCAGGCTGCTTCATGCGCGTTCACGCTCAGGCATCGCCCGTAGCATTTGCTATACGTAGCTTTAGCAGCAGAGAGAGAGGCAGTGCCACTTTGTCGCTGTTCCTAACGCCTAGTGACAAAGCTAGCTACATTTCTGAGCTTAGCTACTTTCTGTAGAACTTTCTTCTAGATATTTCCTGCTAATTAGCAACAAAATAGCCATTTTCACTCTGAACCGTTCTTTGTTTCAGCTGTCATCAAGGATATAAATGTTACAGATACACCAAATGTGATTGGTGTGTAGCTCACCTAGTAAGATGTCGGACTCTTCTGGGTTTGATTCTGGGTGTGAACATAATTTATTTAGAGTTTCTTTTTTACATTAATGGTATATTTTTCTACAGTAAGATGCCCAAATTTTTATTTGAGACTCGCCGAACGGCATTGAATTCACAGATATAAAAGATGTGGGTTCAACTTTCATTTTGGAACAATTTTTCAAGCAAGGGAAGGGAATGATCTGAGCATGCAGGAGGACTGACCCATCATAAACCTTTGTCGGCTGTGCTGAAGAGAAAGGTACAGAACCAAATTATTTAATTACTTAGCTGCATGTTCTCCTGTCCTCTGTCCTCCGGGCCACACACACACACACACACACACACACAAGGGACTGTCTCAGTTGTTATTTTCGTTAAGGAGTGTGCACGTACAGCATGCGCGCCTCGTGCACGAGCCTACTATTGAAGCTGCCGTTACGCTTTTGGCCTGAGGGGGCAATCGCGAGCATAAAAATTCAAAACTCCGTAAAGCCCCTTTAATATTATTTGAGGTAATAAGGGATGAGGTCCGGCCCCAAGTGGAGGAGTTTAAGTTTCTCGGGGTCTTGTTGACGAGTGAGGGAAAACTGGAGCGTGAGATCGATAGGCGAATTGGTGCTGCGTCTGCAGTGATGCGGGCGTTGTACCGGTCTGTCGTGGTGAAGAGAGAGCTGAGTCAGAAGGCGGAGCTCTCGATTTACCGGTCGATCTACGTTCCTACCCTCACCTATGGTCATGAGCTTTGGGTAGTGACCGAAAGAACGAGATCGCAGATTCAAGCGGCCGAAATGAGTTTTCTCTGCAGAGTGGCTGGGCTCTCCCTTAGAGATAGGGTGAGAAGCTCGGTCATCCGGGAGGGGCTCGGAGTAGATCCGCTGCTCCTCCACATTGAGAGGAGCCAGTTGAGGTGGCTCGGGCATCTGGTCAGGATGCCTCCTGGACGCCTCCCTGGTGAGGTTTTCTGGGCACGTCCAACCGGGAGGAGACCTAAAGGTAGACCCAGGACACGGTGGAGGGACTATGTCTCTCACCTGGCCAGGGAACGCCTTGGGATTCCCCCGGAGGAGCTGGCCCAAGTGGCTGGGGAGAGGGAAGTCTGGACCTCTCAACTTAGGCTGCTGCCCCTGCGTCCCGACTCCGGATAAGCTGATGAAAATGAATGGATGGATATTATTATAGGCCTTTAATAGCCTTCATTTGTTAAATTTTTTTTTTAACAAAAGCCTTTTTTATTTTGCGTGTGAATTTTAAAGGGTTAACTTCACTTTACACCTCCTGCAGATTTCAGGTCTCTGCAGACCGCTGACGAGTGGCAGCGAGCTCTGGAGGACGCTCGACTCGACGGACAGAAGAATCCACTTCCATTGGAGGTTTTCAAGGTGGTCTATGAAGGAATTATCATGAGAATTTTCATTTTGAACATTTATTTCTGTTCATCTGGCCTGCTGAGCTCCATTAGAAACAGAAAAGCTAAATAAAAAAAACCCTTTTTCTCTGAGTTTAAAGTAAATGGCAGCTCTAAATCAGACAGAATTACAAAATAAGAGCATATATGAGCTTGTTCTTGATGGCGGACTTCACTAGGAGGAGTTTCCGTGTCTGTGTTGTGTTTTTCAGAGCAGCAAATCTTCCTCTTAAGCAGCTTCTTATGTAAGAAGTCCAATCTCCCACATCAACATGTAACAAGGAGCTGACTCTTTCGCTGTTCTCCTCAGTTTTGCCCACAAAGGGAGTGATTTCAACTCATGCATGAACTCCTCACGTACAAACAGAGCGCTGGATGATTTGTTTTCATGCCACTCTGCACAATTTACACAGCAGTGAGAAACAAACAGGCAGACAAATCAGGGGGAAGAGGCTTTTATTTTTTTAGAAAACAGGAAAAACTTTTTTTTAAGGATGCAAGAGGTAATTACTCACTCAGAAATTACACTTTTTGTAAGAAATAAATACAAAAGAATGTCCCAGAGGATGTAAAAAATTCACCTCACTTTCTAAATGATCATGGAGTTATCACCCATCCACCCAGCTGGGTTTATGGGACCTTAAAGTGTTAATTTAACAGCTTTGTTTTGCCTGTCAGGACCACGTGGACCTGCCCAAGCACTCCTTCAGGATGGGCATGAAGCTGGAGATGGTTTCTCCGTGGGAGCCGCTCCAGATTCGCCCCGTTTCTGTCACCAAGGTGAGTCACACCTCAGACGCACGTCATCTACAGTCAACAAAAAGACGAATCAGCGCGACCTCGTTCTCCTGGATTCTGGAGAAAGTTAGTTTATCTTTTGTTTGTCTCTTTAAAGAGCAAGTCACCCCCTACCAGATTCTTACTCAACTCCCACTTCCTGTTTGAAAAATGCAACAAATGCTGTTGCCTAGCAGACCGAGAGGGCGGAGCCGCTAACAAATACACACACACACACACAGGCTCACGACATTGTGACATCATAATGTACCAGCTAACGTTCTAGGGTACCTCTTAGCCAATAGCGATGGCAGATTTAAATTCAAATGCAGTGCAGAGTTTTTACCTGACAACGGCACAACACTGCCAGTTTTAGGCAGAATATTAAAATTTTTACTAAAATGCACTAAAGTGAAAAACTGTTGACTACACGTGTCT
>SSNQ01034113.1:62731-106111 GCA_006942095.1 Nothobranchius kuhntae | reverse complement strand
TGTGTGTGTGTGTGTGTGTGTGTGTGTGTGTGTGTGTGTGTGTGTGTGTGTGGGGGGGGGGGGGCTCTGATTGATTTTACTGACCATGAGACTTTGCTACCGTTTGTCGCCCCGGGAAAACAACGAGGAACTTCGGCCCGCAGCTCCACTTTGTCATCTCTAGCCCGGACATGCTCTCATCCCTCCTCTTCTTCGTGCTGCGTTTTCAATCTGACCAACCGCCATTTGAGCCAACATTGGGTTCAATGGCTTTCTTTGCTGTTTGATTAGTCCAGTTGGATAATTTCATTGGTTTTCCGACCTGGATTGACGGGTGTCTTTTCTGCAGGTTGGCTCCATCCCATCCGGCCGAGGCGACTCCTGTCAACCACTGCCAGCCTGTCGTCATGGATACAGGTAATCATAAAGCGTCTCCTCTACGGCTCAGTGATTAGCTTTAGCAGCAGCAACCTGCTGAGGGAAGTCAGAGCTACACGGTGCCTCATTCACATCTTTATCGCGTATAAATCAATGTTCTGTCTGTGAGCTCCATGCATGCAGAACATTCAGTAGAACTTCCTGAACTAGCTTTTGTAGATTAGACATCAGTGGATATCTGCCCGCCAGACAATGAGAACGAACGTTCCGGAGATGTTTTTGCAAACCTTTTGAACAAATGTGCAAATGAAAAGTGCATGAAAGGATTTTCACTCACTGCAACTTGTGACCACGCCACTCGGGATAAGAATCTGGAGTTCATAACGGGTCGTGGGTCTGGAAACCCTGGATGAAAACAAGGAATTGTCCTGTAGGAATCAGTTGAAATTCTATAATAATAAGAATTGGAAAAACATGATGTGATAAGCCTCAGTTTTGTGATGAAAAACAAATTTTATTATTTTGAAGAGGCTAATTTAAGTTACAGTGAGAAGATGAGGTCCAACTATGATGGAGGGGCGGGACTGTAGCGTGAACGCCTACTTAAAAAATCAGTAAATTTCTCAAAAGAGCTTATTTTTATTTTACTTCTTTGACTTTTTCATCCGATGCTCAAAAACAGCTCAGGTCCGAACACTTCCGTAAACGTCGACTCCAGACCTTTTTGCGGCACCAAGATGGCCGCTCAGACAACAGTGTGAGTGTTTGCTGAAGCTCAGCTCAGCAATATGTATGGATTTTCCAAATTTTCTTTAAATTTCTTTCTTTAAATTGTTCTCATTTTTGGACTAAATGCTGTGACCTCTATACTACTTTTCTTCAACAAGAGACAAAAAATTTTTCTTACAAAACTGACACAACAAACGACAACTACGAGCGTGCTCTGCCTTGTTGTGCGAGCGCCATAATGGCTCCTAAGTCCTTTGCTGAAGCCATAAAAGAACTGAAAGAGGAGCTGCTCGCTCATTTTGATACTAAAATGGATAAACTACAAACGAGCATAAAGACAATCGAGGTTTCCCTAAGTACAATTGGAGATCAAGTTTCTCTACTGGAGCCAAGAGTTGGTGCTAAGGAAAACAACATAACCAACCTGGAGAAAGGTGTTAGAATCCTGGAGAAAGAAAACAATTACCTGAAAGAAAAAAACAGAGGGGCTGCGCAGTGGCGCAGTGGTTAGAGCTGTTGCCTTGCAGCAAGAAGGTCCTGGGTTCGCTTCCCGGCCTGGGATCTTTCTGCATGGAGTTTGCATGTTCTCCCTGTGTATGCGTGGGTTCTCTCCGGGTACTCCGGCTTCCTCCCACAGTCCAAAAACATGACTGTTAGGTTGATTGGTCTGTCTAAATTGTCCTTAGGTGTGTGGGTGTGTGTGTGCATGGTTGTTTGTCCTGTGTGTCTCTGTGTTGCCCTGCGATGGACTGGCTCTCTGTCCAGGGTGTACCCCGCCTACTTGCCCGTTGACTGCTGGAGATAGGCACCAGCCCCCCCCCGCGACCCTGCGTGGACCAAGCGGGTTCAGAAGATGGATGGATGGAAAAAAACTGAGGATCTGGAGACAGGGCATCTGCGGGTTTAAGGGAGCCACATTTAATACTTTTTAAGACCTTTTTTAAGGCCACTTTGACCAAATTTAAGTAAATTTTTTAAATTAAATTTAAGCTATAATTTCCAGCTATTGCCTCGAAACGGTGCTAACCACGTCGCGAACGTGGGATTAGCCATCCAGTTACCATTAATGTTGCACTTCCCCATGGCGCAAGCTCCCACTAGCTTAACCAGCTAATTTGCTCATCTAAAAATAGCCCCCTTTCACAACCAACTGAATGTGTACAGTTCCGCTTACGGCAACATCGTACACAAAAATGCTGAACACCAACTAGAAATTCACAAAAATTTCATAGAAACAAGATAATCTTGTTTATTGGGTCTTTGGTAATTTAAGACCTTTGGAAGCTGTATTTAAGGGTTATTTGTCATTTTTAAGGATTTTCAAGGCCTTAAATTTGGAAAAGTAAATTTAAGACTTTTTAAGACTTTTCAAGGACCCGCGGATACCCTGTGGAGAACAGAAGCCGATCATGTAACCTCCGTTTTCTGAGGATTTCTGAACAAGCGGAAGGCCGCGACATATTGGGCTTCATGCAGAAGATCGATCCTCAGCTTCTCGGCGCGGAAAACTTTCCATCGCCTCCAGTGATTGAACGAGCTCAGCGTATTCCAACAGTACGCAATTCCAACTCAAAAACTGGTGCGAGACCTATCCTGATAAAGCTCCTGAATCTTCAGGACGAGATGAAAATTCTTCGACTGGCCCGGGAGAAAGGCGATCTTCAGTTGCAGGGGGCACGCATTTACATTTATCCTGATTACAGCGCTGCCCTACTTGAGAAGCGACGACTGTTTGATCCCATCAAACAGAAGCTCTGAGAACGGGATATTAAATACTCTTTACAGTATCCTGCTACATTGAAGGTGGCCGTGGATGGTAAAGTAACCACACTCCACTCACCTGAGGAGGCAAAAGGCTTCCTCCGTGATGTTTCTATGGGAACCCCGTTACGTTAGATCTATTGCGGGGTACTTGTTTAAGGAAGTGGCTTTTGTTTGCCGTAGTTTACATTAACTGTCGTAATTTACATTATGTTTATGTTTATGTATTTAGCAGACGCTTTTGTCCAAAGCGACTTACAAGTGATAATCGGCATGTTGTCCTTGAGGCTAACAACAACAATAACAACAACTTGACATCAATGATGGAGAGGAGGGAACAAGGAGTGGACGGTAGAGAGGGGGGACGGGTGCAGGGAGGGTGCTAGCTAAGAAGATGCTCTCTGAAGAGCAGGGTCTTCAGGAGTTTCTTGAAAGTCGAAAAGGAAGCCGCTGTTCTGGTCGTGCTTGGTTGGTCATTCCACATTTGTGGAACGATGCATGAGAAGAGTCTGAAGAGGTCTCACAGTACAGGCTGGAAGACCAGTTAGAAGGGCGTTGCAGTAATCGAGGCGGGAGATGACAGTAGATTGCACCAGGAGCTGGGTGGCATGTTGTGTTAGGTATGGTCTGATCTTTCGTATGTTATACAGCACAAAGCGGCATGAACGAGCAACAGAGGCAACATGATCTTTGGGGCGACGGTGGCACAGGAGTTAAGTGCTCGCCTCGCAATCGGAAGGTCGTAGGTTCGAGACCCGCTCAGTCTGTCGCTGTCGTTGTGTCCTTGGGCAAGACACTTAACCCACATTGCCTGCTGGTGGTGGTCGGAGGGACCGGTGGCGCCAGTGCTCGGCAGCCTCGCCTCTGTCAGTGCGCCCCAGGGCAGCTGTGGCTACATTGTAGCTCATCCCCACCAGTGTGTGAATGTGTGTGTGAATGGGTGAATGACTGATTGTGTTGTAAAGCGCCTTGAGGGGTTCCAGGACTCTAGAAGGCGCTATATCAAATACAGACCATTTACCATTTAAAGGTCAGGTGTTCATCAATCACAACGCCCAGATTTCGAACTGCCTTTGAAGGAGCCAGAGATAGGAAGTCATTTTGGATTGAGATATTGTGCTGTATGGATGGTTTTGCTGGGATGACAAGTAGTTCAGTTTTAGAGAGGTTGAGTTGGAGATGGTGGGATTTCATCCATTTTGATATGTCAGAGAGACAGTTTGATATTCGTGCAGAGACAGTGTGGTCGTCCGGTGGAAATGACAGATAGAGCTGGGTGTCGTCTGCATAGCAGTGGTAGGAGAAGCCATGTGATCGAATGATCTCACCCAGTGAGGTGGTGTATATGGCAAAGAGAAGAGGTCCTAGTACAGAGCCCTGGGGGACTCCTGTGGCAAGATGGTGCACGGTAGAGGATTGTCCAAGCCAAGATACACTGAATGATCGTCCTGTGAGGTACGATTCAAACCAGGCGTGTGCTTTCTCTGTGATGCCCATGCTAGAGAGTGTGGACAAAAGGAAGCCATGGTTGACAGTGTCAAATGCAGCCGATAAGTCGAGCAGGATAAGCACCGAGGATTTGGCAGTCGCTCTAGCTTCTTTTAAGGATTCCGTCACAATTAGATCTAATTCTAGTTGTAGCTGATGGCAGGCTGTTTTGAATTCCTGTCCCCTTTGTTTAATAAAGCTGCCTGAATTTAAATACTGCAAGACGAATATTATTATTGATTGATTCATGGCAGTAGCACTCTAATGAGGCATATTATGTATTAAATTTATTTTTCTTTTATAAGTCCAAGTAATACTTATATAGTTATATAGTTGGGCAGCAGTAGCTCAACAGGTTGAGCGGGTTGTCCAGTAATCGGAAGGTTGCAGGTTCGATCCTGGCTCTGGACAGAGAATTCTGCTGTTGTGTCTTTGGGCAAGACACTTAAACCACCTTGCCTGCTGGTGGTGGTCGGAGGGACCGGTGGTGCCTGTGCTCGGCAGCGCTTTGGAGTCCTTACTCTGAGAGGCGCTATACAACTGCGGGTCATTTATCATTTAAATTGCAGACTTGGCTTGTTTGTCTAACTGATTTTTAGTTTAGAATATGTTTATATGTATGAATGTGTGTGTGTATGAGAATGTAAGCTCTACTTCCTACTTTTCTGTAGATAGTCCTCACTATGTTTTGTCTATGGATTCGTCCACCTATTGCTTCTTCAGTATTGTAATATGAACACCAGCAAAGGTATGCAAATCATGCATCTGAATATTAGAAGCTTATGTCCTAAGAGTGATCTTTTAAGATCCTGGCACATTTATAATAAACCCAAAGTGATTACATTTTCAGAGACATGGCTCAATATCTCAATATCAGATGGTGATATTAAACTTGATAATTATGTTCTATACAGAGCTGACCGTGACTCTAGAGGAGGAGGAGTGGCCACTTATATTTCTTCATCCTTAGCTTTGGAAGTTATTTTACCAAAGGAAAACCCTCAATACTTTGAATCTTTATTTGTTAAAATAGTTCTCCATAAAATAAACAATTAATAATAGGCAATATCTATAGACCTCCCAACAAAAAAAAGGTTTTCTACACACACGCCGCACTCGAATACAAGCCGCGGCGCAGCAGCCACATGCAGGTCTCAGCCGCACAGCGCATGTACGGCCATAACATAAGATAATCAGACAGAAAGACGCTACACGGAGGTTTTTCGTTGTTTTAATTCAACAAAACGAATTTTAAACACGGGTGAACGTGTCTGCAAGTTTAGAAATCAGCGCTGATAGCATTCATATTTCTGGATGTTATAAAATAAAAACAGCACTGACACGTTATTACCGGTAATTTGCATGTTTAGAAGAAAAGAACAGCGCTGACTCAGCATTAATAAGCCCTGGATGATTAGAAAATAAAAACTGCACACAAAACATGCCGGGTTAGTAAATAAAACACACTTGCCTACCAGAAGAAGTCATTCGCTCTCATCTTCCTCCTGCGCACTAAAGCCCTTAAAGTCCTCTTCTTCAGTGTCGGAGTTGAACAGCCTCAGAAGAGCTTCGTCACATACCTTTTCTGTGGCGATGTCAGCGTCGCTGTCCGTGTTGCTGTCATCATCCCCGGGTGAAGCTGGCTTGAATGAGTTCAAATTCTTCATCATGCCGGCTGCTTGCATGTGCTAAATTAAAATGAGCACTTTCTTCGATTTCCACTTTTGACTTCCACCTGTTTCACTTTCTGCTAAAGCGCCCCCTGCAGGTGAAGGAAAATCTTCAGTAAAGCCGCTCCTCATTATAAGCCGCTTGGTTCAAAGCGTGGGGAAAAAGTAGCTGCTTATAGTCCGGAAAATACGGTAATATCAGCTATTAGTTCCTTTGATGATCACAATGAAATGATTATTCTAGGTGATTTCAATAATAACTGGTTAGCTCGCTCATGCAGTTCTGGTCGTGATTTATTTAGTAGCTCAAACTCAACACAACTTTTGACAGAACCCACTAGATCTGACTCTAAATCAGCAGCTTTAGAGTCTGTAATCAGACTTCTCCATCATGAATAAAAAGTGTGACACAGTAGCTTCTTCATCATGAATAAAGCCTAAATAGTGGTGCTTGTAAGCCGTTAAGTAATAATGATCATGTTTTTGTAGATGCTTTACAAATGATTAAATAACCATTAACCAATGCTTTACTGACGATTAACTAATGCTTAATAGTGTGCACTTATTATAAAGTGTTACCGAAATGTGTTTAACTTTGAAAATGTGGGCGCAATATTAATTGTCAAAAACTCCAGCGAACCATTAGTTCATTTTGCTCAAATAGAAATAGAGGCCTGTCTCTAATTCTGGTCCTCCTTCCAGTAAAGGCCTGGAGCTTGATGAGCTTGAGTCAAATACAGGCCCGGGCCTCTATTAGAGGATTTACGGTATTTTTACTTTTTATATTTTTGCATCAATACATCTTGAGGGATTGTATTTGGAATAGGGTTGTCACGGTGTGAAAATTTAACCTCACGGTTATTGTGACCAAAATTACAACGGTTTTCGGTGTTATCGCGGTATTTTTTTAAACGTGTTACATTTTCACACAATTAAATAAACCCTGTATATCAGGAAAATATTGTCCTCAGTTTGTGTCTAAATTTTGCCTAAAATGTGTTATTTTGTAATTATGTTGTTTATTTGTTTACATTTTTCCCCTTTAGTCTTTAAAATACCAATATTTGCCCACAACTTCTTATTTTTTGTCTGTTTGATGTCATCATTTTAAAATATTAGATCAGTTGATTCTCAGTACTCAAGTATACTTCTAATCAGATACTTTTTTACCCTTACTTGAGTAATAAACCCTATATCAGGAAAATATTGTCCTTGGTTTGTGTCCTTCCAGTGAGCTTTGCAGATGTGGGAAAATGTCATCAGGCAGTAATCATTGTTAAATTCATAATTATTCTCGGAGAGAGACCAACTCTTATCTGCCCCTGGGAGCCCCGTAATGCATAGCGTCATTTCAACATGGGGGTGTCCGCGACACGGTTTATATGCAGGTAGCGGCGCTGCGGCTGCTTTATATAGCGACTCGTTGCATTCTCCCTCAACCCAAATCCTCGGATCACGCATTTTAGCTAAAACGCTAACGTTAGCTTGCCTTGCGTTGACTGTAGAGTTGTGGGTGATGGTCACGCAGATGTGTCATGAGATTTGAAGCGTTGCTGCCTTTCACAGACACTTTTTCTGCACCTGCTGCAAACAGGATTGCCGTCTTCTATCAACTGTCCCTCGGCATTCTTCACATATCCAAAAGATGCCCGTACTTCCCACTTTGTCTTCTTTGAGGGATAATAAATGTCCTGAGCGCTGCCGTCTCCTCCTTTGGCCATTATTTCAGCTTTAACTTCAAGAAAGTTTTGGCTGTAAACAACAAAGTGCGCATGTGCCGCCGGCAACTTCAGCAGAGGTAAGGGTCACCGCGCCTACACCGCAGCCACGGTAATCCACCGAGAAAATATATTTTTTTAAAAACACGACGGTTATTATTATTGTCAACTTTTTTACCGGGGTTTACCGCTACACCGGTTACCGTGACATGATTTTATGTGTTGTATATTGTAACCTGAAGTTTGTTGTCTGTATCGTCATTGTTATGCTTTTTCTTTTTTTTATCAGGACCCCCTTGAAAACGAGATGTTGCATCTCAGGTGTTTATCCTTTAAATAAATACATTTCAAATTTTTTTTCTTGTTTTAGAGTTTGAAAGATAAAACGTTTCATCTATCAGATTTTCTCGGACATCATTGGTGACACGTTTCCTCTTGATCATCATCCACCACAGAGAAAAGTCAGCTAAAACCTCTCCTCAACTGCTGGACAAAGTTTAATTAAACTTTCTGAAATGAATGAAGGAAGGCCCAAGATGGCCGCCACAGCCAGTAAACCATTTCACGGGTGATGAACTCAAACGTGTTAGCAGCTGAGAGTCGCTCACATCAAATCTATTTAGTGCAACAGCTCCCATTTATCCTAATTTGCAAGATTTAAAGAGCAAGTCACCCCCAAATCAACTTATTTTTTTCTGATAAACTAAATAAATGCGTGTCTAATCGTGCTGCACACACGTGTAGTCAATAGTTTTGCACTTTAGTGCATTTCAGTTAAAATTTTTATTTTCTGCCTAAAAATGTCAGTGTTGTGCCGTTGTCAGGTAAAAACACTGCATTTGAATTTAAATCTGCCATCGCTATTGGATAAGAGGTACCCTAGAACGTCAGCTGGTACCATATGATGTCACAATGTTGTTGGGAGCCTGTGTGTGTGTGTGTATTTGTTAGCAGCTCCGCGCTCACAGTCTGCTAGGCAACAGCATTTGTTGCATTTTTCAGACAGGAAGTGGGAGTGGAGTATTACTCTGGCAGGGGGTGACTTGCTCTTTAAACCTCTGATGAGAATAAAATCTGCAACGAAGGGCAGTGTGATGTGGAGTCCATCTAAAAACATTTTAATAAAGTTCTTAGATGTTAGGAATGTTGTCTGTAATGGTTTCCACTCTCACAGAAATGTTGTTTGTGGTTTATTTTCCAAGAAGAACTCAAATATCAGCTTCTAACCAGCAGCTTGTGGTTTTGTTCGGTTTCATTTTCACTTTAGAGCTTTTCTCCTCCAATATGACCTTATTCTTATTGTTCCTGCCCCGACTATTTAACCAAGTATCAACAATTAGTTCAAATTGATGCTTCCCATTTGTTTTTATATTTAGTTTCTTATGAACTTGGAAACCTACAGGCCAAACCCTAGCTTCATCTATGGATGTTCTTACATTACCATTTTTCTGACCAAGTGTATGAGCAGCAGCCTAAAAGGCCATCTCCGGCCCTGATTGTGTTGTTTTAAACATTGTGCTGCTCGACACCTTTGGATTAATATTATTATAAGGTTAAATGTGAGGCTAAAGCGTATTTCTGGATCCATCTCAGCAGCCAGACGCTGACGTGTGTGCAGAGAAAGACTAGATTCAACCAAAATCCCACTTCCTCCTCTCACCTCCCCGCGTGTGCAAAGTGTTTAGTTTCAGTCTGCAAACAACACGCGTGTTCCATGTAAGCTGCTGTCTGCGCGGGACTCTTGTCCTCTTTTCCAAACACCCACTTGTTCATGCATATTCACGACATCATTTAAGTTCCAGGCGCCGGTGGCAGGGCGGAAGGTCAACCTTCTAACCGGGGGGGTGGTCACATGACTTAGATGCACTCATGGCCCAGTTTGACTTTAGCTGTACCTGTTTGGTGCACGTCACACAGACGCATGAGGAGAGCAGGGCCTCTTTAGCTATAAATAACAAAATAACACGTTCACTTTTGGATGAACACAAAATTGTTTACCAAAATCCTCCTACGTTTGCTCTGGCTTTGAATGATTAATTACTGTTCCTAAAGCAGAAATACGGTTGATTAAAACCTCAGTTCTCAGGTCTGATGAAACTTTAGACTCATCTAGAGCAGCTGCATCGTGTCCTCAAGCAGCACCAACACAAAAATCACACCAGCAACACTTTAGCCGCACCACAAGACTCGTCCCGCCAGATCTGTGTGTGAAGCTCTACTCACTCACCTCTGTGAGCGGTGGCGTCTCCGAGACCCTGAAGGGGTCGTGAGGTTCAGCTTTTATTCTGAAGGAGCCGCTGCGGTCAGGTGTAACTTGCAACAAATTTAATCCAGCTTGTCGAGGTTCTATACGGCTGAAGAGGAAGTCCGGATGGCCGGTCCGAGACTCCTCTAGAACGCTTGAACTAAAGAAAAGGTGGTGTGGAATAGTTTTTATAATTGTCATATTTTGGTTTACTGGCGAATCAGAATTTGACATGCAAAAGAGGGTTTATACAAACACCACAGATAACCCCGCCCAGCCAGAAACGAAGGTTCTGATTGGATCAGACAACAGGAAATGTGTCATGTGACTTTAACATTACGTGTCATCAGTGTCTAGCGCAAATGTCCAGGATTATAATAACTTGTAAAATACTACTGATCACAGGATTATAATATCAAGTAATAACATTGTCATTTCACAGATTGACTGAACATTGGGCTCACATTATTATTGGTAATAACAAAGTTGTTGATTATGTGTTTATCAAAATAGTTCTTCGTCTTCGTCTTGAGCTGTAACAGCAGTGAAGCAGTGCAGATGAGCAGAGTGCATGAAAGACCTTGGCCACTATCTCATGTAGATTAGCCTGTCAGAGACTTGATGTCTCTGCTCGAGCAGACGCAGCAGATCATGACCTTTAGGTCATAAACAGGACTTTCATGATGCTACAAAACATATTAAAATAAATGCATATTCTGGTGACACAGTTATACTTCCGTACATTTTTATGTCCAGAACACATTTAAGCGACAAAATGAGTTGATAAAATGCTGAACTCACTTCCATATTTATTTTTTTGTGTGTATTTTGAAAGGATATGGCCAATGGTTTTATATTAGCTGGTTAATATTGATGTTTCCTGTTTTCCATCTATTCCAGGTTCAGCTAACGGAAGATACTGTTGCTCCAAGATTTTTGTCAACCATCGTTGTTTCTCAGGCCCGTACCTCAACAAGGGACGCATTGCCGAGCTGCCACAGGCTGTTGGACCCGGCAAGTGCTCTCTGGTCCTCAAAGAGGTGGGCTGATGTCAGACTGGGGGGGGGATGATAATCAAAATGTTACACACTTTTAAAAGGAGAGGAGGGTTGACGGAAAGAGGGAGGAGGTGAAAGACGGCGGGTGAGACAAAGAGGTCTTGTTAACCACCTGCAGTTTCTCAGTAGCGCTCTTCATTCTAATGTGAGGAGCTGTCAGTCAAACCTGTTCACACACACACACACACACACACTTTCTGCTGCAACTTTGTCCACAGTTCTCAGACCTGTCTCTCCTTCATCTTTGTGCACAAACCTCCATTTTCCTGACTCAAAACATCAATTTTCCTTGTTTCTGTTCTGCTTCTGCCTCTAGCTGCTCAGCATGCTGATCAACGCCGCCTACAAGCCCGGTCGAGTCCTGAAGGAGCTGCAGGAGCTGGAGGATCAGAGCTGGGACAGCCAAGAGGAGACCCTCAAAGCAAAGTAAGACAATGTGCACATCTTCTCCCCTTTTCACCATTTCTGGTCGTTTCTAAGCTTGTAATCTGAAACTCAGTCTGAATAAATCACCAGCAGCACACCTCTCCCTCACCGTTCCATCTCACAGCAGTTTTTCTGACTTATTTTTGATGCAGCTGCGGTTGGTTGTCTGCATTTTCCGCCGCTGCTGGCAGCTCAAATTTAAATTGCTGCACAGCTGAGAGCTGCATGCTTTCTAATGAAAAAGTGACCTTCTTCACTTTTTATCTGACTAAAAAAGAAGCAGCCAGTCAGAGGTGAGGCACCAGCGGTGACCTGCAGAACACACTGATCACATTCATGCAGGGATGTTTTCCCAGCGGCCTGCAGGAGTTATTTTAATTATGTGAGGCGTCTGCCTCCCAGAGAGGCTATTTACTCCTCTCCTGATATACACACATATATATATATATATATATATATATATATATATATATATATATATATATATGTATATATACACACATTTGGCCTTAAGAATCAGCTCTAGATATCGGCCATCGGCAACAATATTCTTTAAAAATCTGTATTGGCCTTAAAGAAACCATATCGGTCGGCCTCTACTGGTAACCAGTGTAGAGATTCAAGAACAGGAGTGACGTGGGAGGAAATTGTAATTTTTGACATTTTTGAAGCTTCAGCAACACAAAACCTTTTTTCTTCCTCTCCTTCCCGCAGATATAAAGGGAAAACGTATCGCTCCACCATCAGAATCGTTCGCCTGGCGGAGCAGATCCCAGACTTCTGCAGGAAGGTGTGTGTGAAGCTGCAGTGCTGCCCGAACCTCTTCAGCCCCCTCCTTGTCACCGACAAGTGCCCGGAGAACTGCTCCGTCCAAACCAAAACCAAATACAGTGAGTAACCCTCCTCCCTGCTTCACAGCTACGAGGAAGGCTGTGTGTAGGGATGAGTACCGAATTCGGTACTTTTTTAGGTACCGACCGAATTCCATAGTACCGACAGAGCACCGATTCACGTCTTTTCAAACGGTGCCTCGTTTCGGTACCCGTCCTTCATAACGAGAACGTTCCTAGACAGCTGCGCATGCGCAAGAGCGTTATGTCGTCGGTCGCTGCGAGCGAGTTGTAAACAGAGCAGCATGGTAGAAAGAACGCACGCTAAAGCTTGGGTCCACTTCACTAAATGTGATGGGTAACTGGGTGGTGATGAAACCAGCGACAACGATCTAAGTGAGACATCCTCATCTTAATCTGCTCCGGTAGGTAAATAAAATGTTTAAGATAACGTTAGCTTGATATGTTAGCTTCCGTTTCTCTAATGGTGCGTTCGCTTTCTCCTCGGAACTCCGAATTTCCGACTGGAAGAACATGAACGCGCTCTAAAGTTTGGCTTCACTTTACTGAATGCGACGGGTGAATGGGTGAAGATGAAACCAGTGACGATCTAAGTGTGAGGCATCATCGTTTTAATCTGCTCCAGCAGCTAAATAAACTGTTTAAGATAACGTTAGCTTGATATGTTAGCTTCCATTGCCACCGTTGTTATCAGCTAATGGTGCGTTCGCTTTCTCCTCGGAAATTCTAACTTCCCAGTAGGAAAAATCAAAGAAAAAGGACGGCAAAAGGAATGAAGATACACAGTAAATTTAGTTCACAGTAAAGATGTTTGCTTCAGTTTAATTATCAGCTTATAAAACTACAAGGACGATGTTGAAATACAAACAGTTGTATGTTATTTATCGTGATATTTATCAAATATGGTTATATATTGAGAAAAATATATATTTAATTATAAAAGAGTATTAAACACTCAAAAGTATCGAAAATTGGTACCGTTAAGTACCGGTATCGATTCCTAGGTACCGGGAATTAGTACCGAATCGATTCAAATGTCAAAGGTACCCATCCCTAGCTGCGTGTTATCGCCACTGATCAGTGGCTGACTCCGGTTTTGGGTGCTTTCCTTTCACATCCAGCCCATTACTACGGGAAGAAAAGGAAGCTGTCCAAACCGCCGGGCGGGGAGGAGACAGCGGAGGGTGAGCCGGCCAAGCCCACGCGCCGCAGGAAGAAGAGGAAGGCCATCTTTGTGCAGAAGAAAAGGCGCTCGTCAGCTGTTGACTACACGCCTGCAGGCTCTCCGCAGGTTAGATGACACGTCTCCAGTATCAGGTGTCCTGCTGCTCCTGTAACAGGCTCTCCGTGGGCCACAGCCGGGTGTGTGAGTGTAACACACTCAAGCTCAGAAATAGAAAAGGCTTCTGAGGAAGCTTGGAGTCGACAGCTTGGCTTTTATGCAGAACATGCAGATAAAAGCGCCGGAGCAGATGGATTTAAGTAAAAATAGCTGCACATCTTGCTGACTGTGTGTTTACTACACACAGTGTGTTTGTGTTGCCTTCCTCCAGTTGTCCTGCAAATGTTTATCGGGGGGGGGGGGTGTTTCTGCATTAAACACGTTTATTCAGAAGTTTTATCACATGCCATCAATCAGACTCCGTCCCCAAAAAGGACGGTTTTGGATATGTTTTATATTTGTTTACTTTTAATTTTTGTAATTATTAAAGAATTCAAACATTCATTGTTTACCTCTTTCTGAATGATTATTCTACACTGAGTTTATTCAAAGAAGAAAATACAAAATATATTCATCAGCAGGCTGAAATGTTCACCACTATTTTGTAGGGATGCGCCGATCAGGTTTTTTGTTGCCGATCACCGATACCGATATCAAAGAATGCTGATCACCGATACCGATCACCGGTACCGATCACGTGGATTGGCCAGAAATTTTCTACAACATTAAAATGAGTGCTACAAACTACATAATCTGGGAATAAAGGAAATGTAACCTAATCTAAAATGGTCTGTATTAGGGTCGTCACGGTGTGAAAATTTAACCTCACGGTTATTGTGACCAAAATTACCACGGTTTTCAGTATCGCGTTTTTTTAACCGGGGTTTACCGCTACACTGGTTACCGTGACAACCCTACCTGATCGGTCTGCTTTGATCTATTTTGAAAACTCCGATCAAAACCGATAGGGGCGCTATCGGCCGATTACGATCAAATGCCGATCGGTGCATCCCTACTATTGCTTCTCTATGGAAAAAGGTAATTAGGCAGAATTTGTCTTTAATGTTTTGTTTTTAAAGCAATAAACTTCAGTTTCAGCCTTTTGTTCCATCAGAAGTCCGAGTAAATAAACTATTATTAAAAACAGCAGCAGCAGGGCTGAAAACGATGAAATACTCTAATTATTTTTGATTTATTTCCCTGCAGATGGCGAATTAAATAATCAAGCGTTTTTTAAATGTTTCCCTCGAATGTATTAAATATTTAATGGTAATAAATGTGCCGCTGATGGATCGAGCTGCTTCCTGCAGGACAGCGACGAGGGAGCGGACGGTGAAGAGCTGGCGCTACAGTCGGGCAGCGAGGGCACCAGCTCGGAGCCCTGCGACGACCACACGGACGCCTCGTCGGTGGAGGTGACCAGCAGCAGCAGCAGCAGCCGTCCTCGCCGAGCCGCGGCGCTCCGCAGAGCCTTCAGTGTGGGGAACTCCACGGGCAGCCAGGAGGCCTCGGAGGGCCGCAGGCGGTCCACCCGCTCGCTGTCGGCTTCCCACCAGAACAACAAGAACCAAACGCCTAAAGAAGAAGACGTGAAGGTAAAGAGAATGCCCAGTTTCTATTAAAAATTCCAACAATCAATAATAAATGATAGATTTTGTTTTGATTTGATCATATAAAGTTAATTTTGTGATTTAAACAAATTCACAACAACCTGAGAAACATGAGGTTTTTTTTAGCTTTTCAGATTAAATTTAGCTTCATTTTGATTTATTCTGTAAGGAATTAATCTAAAATGGTTTATTATAACTAATATTAATCAGTTACAACCAACAGCTTTTAATAAATGTGTTTGTTCAGGCTGAGGAGGATGAAAGTCAGCTGGTTTTGGACAGAAACCCTCTGGGGTGGAGCGTGGACGAAGTCGTCCAGTTTATTAACTCCACTGACTGTGCATCGCTGGCCACCGTCTTCAGGGAGCAGGTGCACACGCACACACACACACACACACACACACGCGCACACACACACACACACACACACACACACACAGGTGGCATACTTGAACGACGCGTTAAAGCAGCTGTTTTTTTAACATTTCCTTCTTTAATGAACTTTCCAACAAAAGTAAAACGTTTAATGACTGAGGATTGAGACAAAACTCACTAGAAATAAAATGTTTATTTTTTGTTGTGTCCAACAAATCGGTTTCCCGTAAAGTAAATCTGGTTTTACGGGTCTAATAACTTTATTTTAATCATGCAGATGAAACTTCTGGCTACAATTCGTCAACAATGAGGGTTATGTAGGGTCATTTTAACCCCTAAAGCACTTTGAGTTGCATTTTTTTATAAATAAAGTTAGATTGATTGATGGTCAACAGACTTAAAAAGTGACATTTTCCATTATTCAATTATTTTGTGCAGAAAACAAAAGAAGGAACAGAGGCAAGCCCACATTTCTTCAGATAGCTGCTCTACTTTGTTTGATATGTGTGAATGACTGATTGTGTTGTAAAGCGCCTTGGGGGGTTCCAGGACTCTAGAAGGCACTATATCAAATACAGGCCATTTACCATTTAGTGGTATTTGTATAGCGCTTCTCATGGGCTCGATACACGGGAGGCGACAAACGACTGCGATCAGCGAAATTCGTCGCTGTCGCTTTTATTACCCGACAGACGGGAGGCGACCCGCGGCAGCGGCAAAGCCGTCGACGCGTTCTGTTCCATGGCGAAACCGAATCGCCAAGTTAAACACATAAACGTTTTCGTTAGGTTTGCTATTGCACTAGATAAACTTACAAAAACGTTTTGCGTTTGTAAAGTACTCTTACCTGATGTGTTCATTCTGGCACCAACAATTTCCCACGCCGCGGCCTCTTTGTGAATACCTCTATATTCTTTGGTAGAAATATTGTACGGTTCTGGGAAATCCGTCACAGCATCAACTTCTCCTCCATGTTTGCTCAGAGATGTACGGAGCATCCTGCCCGCTCATTGGTCAGTCAATGAAACCTCCGTTGATTGGTGCTCGTCCGAGCGACAGCGATGAAAAGTTGAAGATATTTAAACTTTCTGGGATCGCGTCGCTGGGTCGCCTGTGCACGACACGTGCACGAGCGCAAAATTTCACACGCACGTTTTTCGCGTTTCTCTTAGTAGGAGGGAGACCCGCGATTATCGCTTTGTCACCCCTCATTAAAAATGATTGGAGGAGAGGCTCTACCTCCTGAGCTGCGGCTGTCCCTAAAAGATCAACATTTTAAAAACATTATTTTTCTCATTGAAAGGTACTTTTTCTGAAGTTTTTTGGGGAAAATAGCTTTAAAAAGAAAATAAAAAATAAAAAGAGGGAACGCATATTTTCTAGGGATGAGCCGGATACTCGTTTCAGACGAGTATCTGGTACGGATAAAGCATTTTTGACGAATACGAGCATGAAACGAGTAAAACTCGTAAATATCTGTAATCGTGCTGAAGGAAAATCTTCATTGGGTAACTGACTGTCTTCACGCTCTGTGATTGGCCAGTCACATAGAGCGCCCGCCCCTCCCTACACACAAAACTCTCTAGCCGTCCGGGAGCACAGTCCGTCCGGCTCATCCACGCACACACACAGACAGTAACGGATCTCGCTGTGATGGCTTCACTGTTTCTCACGTTTCTTCAGTTTTCCCTAGGTTTTCTTCAGCTCGCCTCTTTTTCAGTTGAATATTTAAAGTTACTTTTTTCGTAACTGACATGGTGCATTTGACAAGACAGAGCTGACGTGCTGCGTCAGTCACCACCTCCGCTCCGGTTGAGTTTGTTTTTATCTCCCTCTCTCCCTCTCACCCTCTCTCAGACACACACACCTTAATCAACAGTTTTGTTTAACTTTGTGTGGGAAAATGTCAAGGATGTTAAGAAAAAATCTGTTTAATCAAATTAAAATAAAAAATATGTATAAAGTTGTGTCTGGTTCTAGCATTTCATATTTCCTAGTTCCTACTGCATGAGTTCAGATGTATTAATTCATGCACTTAAACATTAATGTTCTGATTTTACTGAAAAACTTGTTCTGTAATAGTTTACTTTTGTGATCAAAAATGTTTAATCTCAATTCTGAGGCTGCTCTGTAAATAGTTTTCAAATAAACAATACGCATAGCAACTTCTGATCAATCCATATCAATTTCAGACTTAAAATAATATATTGATGTAAACCACACCCACCTCTGGTTAAACCACGCCCACTTCCGGGTTATGCCACGCCCATTCCGAGTACAGATACAGATAATTTAGTTGGTTGAACAGATACAGATAGTGGTGTACTGGCTCATCCCTAATATTGTCCACTAGGACTTGGGCTGAGCCCATCAGTGCTGCAGACAGAATCGGCTCATGAGGCGGTGTTTGGGTATTCTGTGCAGGACATCGACGGCCAGGCCCTGCTGCTGCTGACTCTGCCTACAGTCCAGGAGTGCATGGACCTGAAGCTCGGGCCCGCCATCAAGCTGTGCCACCAGATCGAGCGAGTTAAAGTGGCCTTTTACAAACAGTTTGCCAACTGAGATCAGGAGGAACGCCGGTGTGAACAACCAGGAAAAAACGGATCTCCAAACTTCATGAAGTCTTTGGATCTGTTAAATCTGAAAAGCACATCTGAATGAGACGCGTTTGCGGATCTTCGGCGGACTTCCGCGACTCCCTGCTGCCAACTTCAGCAAATCCAACACCGGACCGGATCTTTGTGCTTTTCTCTTGCATAAAAAACATATTTTAACTTTAAACATTTGTTTATTTCCCATCATGGTTCACATCAACTAAGGAGTTTTATTTCTGTCTTATTGGTTCTTTAAAATATATTCTGAAAGTATTTAACAAACCAAGAAGTAATATATTTGCAATATTTATCACTCTTCATATTTTTTACAGAGTAATTTGGATTTCAGCATAAAATCGTTTTCCAGTGAATCAAACAATAATGTGAGTTTTGAACACAGCAGCATGTGTTTTCATTTTCTTTCTTACAGTCCTTAAAAAGCTATTTTGTGTCCATCTATGCAATTGTTGTGCAGAAATGTTTGGTAAGAAAATAAATTTCTATCGATTTTTATCTAGTTTTTCCCTTTGGAAGAGTTGTTTTTGCATTTCGTAACGTCGTTTCCAGATTCACACACAGAATAGGGAATTCATGTAAACTTACAGATGAGAGCAAAATGATTGGCTCAAATAATCAAACATAAATTAAGAGTTTTGAGTACATTGAGCTAAATGTTCATTACAGGTTTTGAAATGTATTAGAAAAACTTTATAAAAATAGAGTGCGGCATTTAGAGCATTTAAAGAGCAAGTCACCCCCTACCAGAATATTACTCCACTCCCACTTCCCGTTTCAAAAATGCAACAAATGCTGTTGCCTGGCGTACCGAGAGGGCGGAGCCACTAACCAACACACACAAATACAGGCTCACAATGACATTGTTGTCACGGTCTGGGGAAGGCGCTTAACCCAGGACATGCAGAATAACACAACTCACGGGTTTTAAACAAAATGATGAAAGTTTATTTATACAACGAGAACATAAGGCGCACTGGAAATTCCAGCGGTGGTTGGGAGAACGGAGCGCAGCGTCTGAGGAGGGGGGAGAGCAGATAAAGGTGAGTCCTGAGAGGTAACCCCAAAATTCCACTACCTCCGCTCCGCCTCCGCCTTCCGCAGCCGCTCGCTTCCGAACTCAATTTTTACTGGTACCCGCTCTACAACGGCTCCGCTCCGGTGCGGAGACCTGAGGTGGGCAAACAGGCATGCGCGGGATTTTCGAGATCTTACGATACAGTCCGAGCAATAAACGCGGAAGTTGGATACAAACACCCGTTGTGTGGGAGAAGCATCGACATGAACTGTTTAATCTGCCCATCATTTGTGTTGAGAGATCAGCAGTGTTTGGATCAACAAAGTGTGACTACTTTGATAGTGGAAACTGTATTTATGGCTTACTTTTGTGCATTTAAAGTTCAGCCGCCATTGATAGTTGTTAAAAGTTGTTAAACCTGTGCATATGAAACAAAAAACACCTTTTGTTTATCGATTTATTGTGAAAAACGGAAGTTGTGCTTGTTCCCTTTCCTGTTGGGAGGTTGTGATTCCTGTCCAATGACTGCGGAGGTGCTCCGGCGTCCGGCAAAAATAGGATCGATCCTATTTTTGCCGGATGGCGGAACGGCGGGCGGCGCACTGCGCAGTAGTGGAACAGCTCTGGTTGACTACAACGGGACCGTTTTTGCTGCGGAGTTCGTGCCGGAGCGGAGCGGAGATAGGGGAATTTTGGGGTAAGTCTTAACTGGTAAGGTGCAGAGAAAAGACTTACAGGGAATTTGGTAGGTGGAGGTATAGGGAAGGGCAGATCTAGAGTCGGGGTGTGTCCAGGTGAGTAGGTCCAGGAGAGGGAGCGTGTGGAGAGCAGGTGAGCGGAGCGGATGGAGGAGAACACCAGAGCGCTTAGTCCGGAAGGTTTATGTCGAAGGTGAGTATCCAGGTGAGCAGCAGAATCCAGAGATGTTTCTGTACCAGTGAAGAACCAAAATCCTGAGGCAGTCGAGAGCAACACAAAACTACAAAAATCAATAAATCCCAAAAGTCACAAGAGTCACAAAAACACTAGATCACTGGAAGGCTGGAAAACTGCCTAGTTGTAGTAATCATCCCGTGTCGAGGTGTGTTCTCCCACTCCTTAAGTAGCTGGTACCGCCGATCTGCCACTGCTGGAAGCCTCCCTCTCCTCAAAGCTGGAATGTTTGAGAGGAGTACTCACCCTGACTCATGACAATTGTGACATCATATGGTACCAGCTGACATCATATGGTACTTATTAGCCATTAGCAATGGCAGATTTAAACTCAAATGCAGTGCAGAGTTTGTACCTGAGGAGGGCACAACATAGAATATTTAAATTTGAACTAAGATGCACTAAAGTGCCAAATACTTGACTGCATGTGTCTACGGTACGATCGGACACTCATTTGTATAATTTAACAGCAAAAACAAAATGTTGATTTGGGGTGACTTGCTCTTTAAGCTGTTTTTAGATGGATTATTTTGCACCAGAAGCCTTCAAATGGTGAGAACTTCCCTCAGCAGAACTGCATCATTGGGATTTATGGTTTTCCCCTGAGATGGATGCATGATGCAGCACTTTGTGTATCCGTGGCAACAGGAAAGCACAGCTGATGGTGGCCGTTTGGCGATCTGCAGCTTCACTGGTTTACTTTAAGGAATGCAGGTAAAAGTTCAATCATTTGGTCAAAAGTGTCAGTTCAAAGAAGTACCTCGGCACAAAACTCTGAACCAAATACGTCCAAAGTGTGGCCCCGGGGCCATTTAAGGCCCTCAGGGTAGTTTAGTGCAGCCTGTGATTGAATGATGGAGCTTTCTCTCCAGCAGTTTTCTGGTAAGATTCTTGCTAATTTGTTTATTCTAAACCATTGTATGCCCAAAGCACTTTAAACATTCCTTAAATGTTGCTTTAAAGCCGGTAAGACTAGATCTCTGCATGAGCCAAACATTCAGTTTTAGCTTTTACACAGAAATGATCCTCAGTTGGGAAACTTTTCAATCAGTAAAAGGAACTACAATCTTGTTTTTAATGGGGCAGAAGGACCCAGCTGCTTTACTGGATAAATAATGTTTATTTATTTGACACGATAAAGCCATCAGCCATTCATGGAGGCTACGAAAATCGGATTGGGCTCCAGCGAAGACGGTTAGTGGAGCCTGCAGCAGATTTCTGTTTAACATCAACAAGCTTGATTTTCATAAAAGCGTTGAATCTCATTCAGACAAACCGCAGCGTCTCTTTGTAGCTGATGGCTTTTTTTCCTTGACACTTTCTATTGAGTCGTCCGGAAAAGCTGCTGCCTGATTCTGTTGCCTAGCAACCTGTTCTCAAACGTCCCCTTTGCATCATTTCGTCTCTGCTGCGGTGGATGTTTTTAACAGCTTCAGTTCAGGAAACAAAAATTAAATCTGTCGGGTGTCTGGGAAGGAAAATGAATTTTAAAGGAATTGAAAATTATGTTTTATTTTTTATTAACAGCAAAAGACTTTTGCTGTTTACGGTGGCCTGGGAGGTTCAGCTGAATGCAAAAACCCTCGACGCATCAAGAAAAAAGTGCAACACAGTGACAGAAGCTGCAGACTATAAGAGCGGAAGCTTTAGGTCAAAGGTCAAGGACATAACAATAGAATTCCCAGAAAGGAGCTGGGATTCAACTGACAACCTTCCAACTGCGGGGCAACTCACCCTACCTCCTTAGCTATTGCTGCCCCAACTTAAAGTGCAAGTCACCCCCTACAAAACACTTACTCCACCTCCCACTTCGTATTTGAAAAATTCACCAAATGCTGTTGCCCGGCAAACCGAGAGGGCGGAGTCACTCACAAACACACGCAAACAGGCTCACAACAGCATTGTGACGTCATAATTTACCAGCTAATGACATAGTGTACCTCTTAGCCAATAGGGGTGTCCGATGATTAAATTCTAATTCAGTGTAGAGTTTTACCTGACGATGGCACAACACTGACAGTTTTTGGAGTCATACAGTTTATCAGCAAAAAAAGGTTGATTGGGGGGTGACTTGCTCTTTAAACTTACGTTCAAGGTCACCTGGGCCACTGCACTCGTTCGTTAAACACTGTTCCAGGGGAAGATCCAAACCGACTCACCTTTTCAGTCAAACTTCCTTTCTTCAAGCTGATAACTTGTAGATAATCTACAGGATTAAAGGCAGCTTTCCCATTTCTATCTACAACTGATTTCTGATCCTACTGGAGACGAGGGGAAATAATGAAGCGTGGGGATTCTTTCCTTGGAGCATTGAGGAACTTAGTGTTCCTCACGTCCACACGTAGTCCACGCCTAGTCCACACGTAGCCGGGTTTTTTTTTTTAATATCCGCCCCTCCAAAAACTTGCATCCACACCACCTCGTTTTAAAAACAAACTGTCCACACGTACCCGGATAAATACGTTGTTAAGGACATGCCAGACCTGTAGGCGGCAGTACTTCCCCCGTTCTTAACCTCGTCCTTCGTCTGTGGTCTTCCACAAGGAGCAGTAATTCCGCTTGCAAAAACAAACAAGCAAAAAGCGCTTGGACAATTGATAAAGCGAGCACAGCTCCGAGGGCATCCATGCTGTCGGCTAGTGTAAACACAGGTCGCACACGTGATGTCAGCATTTTTTGTCGCGGAAAGTGACGTTGCGGACCTTAAAACTCCGGTTTTGTCCGTCCACACGCAGACACCCAAAACGGAGAAACGCAGATCTTCACTTTGGCCGGAGTTTTTAAAAAGATCCATTTTCGTGTGAAAAAACTCCGTTTTCGTGTGGATGACAGGCCAAAACGTAGAAAAATATCTACGTTTTGGCAGATCCCCGGCTACGTGTGGACAGGGCCTCAGGTTTGCTTGTTGTGTCTTCTAGCAACTCAAACATTCCACAGCTGCCAAATCTGGACGCTCTGCTACACGTGACATCACCAGTTAAACATAAAACATGAATTCAACAAGAAAATATTAATATTCAGGGCCCCAGAGTGGCTACAACTCCATCATGTATCATCATCAAATAGCTTAGTGTGGTGAAGTGAGCCTGTAATGTTTACCTTGGCAGTATCTGCAGCTTCTTCAGCAAATCATACTCCAAACAGCAGATTACTGCAGGTGAGTTCACTGAAGGTTTGTGGAAAGAGGTGGTTGGTTAACCAGAACCTGAGCTCGTTCTGCCTCTCACGCCAACACACACACACACACACACACACTTGCATTGCTCTGCACATTTGACATCTGGGTCAGACTAACAGAAACTGGCAGAGTTTAATGACGGGCGAACGAGAGAGGAACAATCAGACGCGATGAAGATGAGAGCCGATCTGTCAGCTCCTCCTTCCACTTTAAACACCTTCAGATCCACACAGAATGTTGTGTTTTGGTTATCGTGGTGCCAGCCTCGTCGCGGCTCCTGCAGCTCCATGCTTCCTGACACCAGACAGAAAATGTGTGAACTTGTTGCAGAGAGCTGCAGGTTAGATTAGAGAGGGCGTGAGCTGGTGGAAGAAAGCAGCCATGTCTGACAGCACTTATGCTCTTTAAATTAAATCATGTGTTCCTGACGTCCTGGAGTTTTTCAAACAACCTCTGTGATGCTCCAAACTCCAGCAACAGTGGAGAAGTCACAGAAACAGATTCTCTTAACAAAACCTTTAATTTCCTTTCCTCAGCCGATGACAACCTCACATCTCTAATGCATTTAAGAGATGAAGAAACATCCATGAAGCGTTTTGTCCTGATTTTATTACGACCGTCAACCATAAGTGCTTATCCATACTTCATAATCAGCCTGGCTGACCCTTTTTCTTGCTAAATCTGTTGCTCAAATATCTGTGATGATAAAGCGGACTCTTTTTAACTACAGTGAGTTTTCTACAGAAACATAATAATAGTCTGGGACTAAAATGCTCGTTGTCTTCCTGCGGAGCAGAAGAAACTGTTTTAGTTGCTTAGAAATCTTTGAGCAAACGAAGCAGAACAAGCCGCTGCTGTCAACGCTGCATGAATCCATCAGACTCTGTTTATATGATTATCGGTCCTTTCTACTGCGCAGCTCTTAGTTTAATTCTATATTTGTTTTCTAAACTCGGTAAATTTGTTGAGCATATTCCGGGCGGATGCAAGCAAAGGTTTGGGCTTTCAGGTCTTGAATGGAATGTTTACCGTGTTAAGAGCCCCAAGACGACTTGTTGGGATTTGGAGCTACAGAAAGAAACTGAATTGAATCGAGTTGAGTTGAATTGTTAAGAATCTCTTTTAGGGTATGGTTTGATGCTTGTTTTTGTTCCACAGCCGGCAGTAGGTCGGGCTCCTTTCCAGTGAGAGTTGGACTCCGCCAAGGCTGCCCTTTTGTCACCGTTTCTGTTCATAACCTTTATGGACAGGATTTCTAGGCACAGTCAAGGTGTGGAGGGCATCCGTTTTGGTGGCCTGAGGATCAGGACTCTGCTTTTTGCAGATGATGTGGTCCTGTTGGCTTCATCAGAACGTGATCCTCAGCTTTCATTGGAGCGGTTTGCAGCCGAGTGTGAAGCAGCTGGGATGAGAATCAGCTCCTCTAAATCTGAGACCATGGTCTTGATTCAGAAAAGGGCAGAATGCCTTCTCCGGGTCAGGGATGAGGTCCTGCCCCAAGTGGAGGAGTTTAAGTATCTCGGGGTCTTGTTCACGAGTGAGGGGAATACTGGAGCGTGAGATTGATAGGTGGATTGGTGCTGCACGTGCAGTGATGCAGGCGTTGTACCGTTCTGTCGTGGTGAAGAGAGAGCTGAGTCAGAAGGCGAAGCTCTCGATTTACCGGTCGGTCTACGTTCCTACCCTCACCTATGGTCATGATCTTTGGGTAGTGACCGAAAGAACGAGATCCCGGATACAAGCGGCCAAAATGAGTTTTCTCCGAAGAGTGGCTGGGCTCTCCCTTAGAGATAGGGTGAGAAGCTCAGTCATTCGGGAGGGGCTCAGAGTAGACCCGCTGCTCCTCCACATCGAGAGGAGCCAGTTGAGGTGGCTCAGGCATCTGGTCAACCTCCTGGACGCCTCCCTGGTGAGGTTTTCCAGGCACGTCCAACCGGGAGGAGACCTAAAGGTAGACCAGGACACGCTGGAGGGACTATGTCTCTCACCTGGCCAGGGAACGCCTTGGGATTCCCCCGGAGGAGCTGGCCCAAGTGGCTGGGGAGAGGGAAGTCTGGGCCTCTCGCCTTAGGCTACTGCCCCGCGACCCGACTCCGGATAAGCGGATGAAAATGGATGGATGAAAGTTTTTAAAACACAACAAAAAGTGCTTGAACAGAAGCAGGAAGTTGGGGCAGATGTTTGCACAGAGAAAGATAAGCATGTGCAAAACTGCAACAAGTCAGTTACTCCATGTAATCTGCTGGGATTACTTAGAAAACATTTAGCTGGCATAATGAGCTGAACTCAGTGCACTGAGAAGTAGCTTTATTGGAATATTTACTTTGTAAAGATTCAGACGACTGTTGTTGAAATTTGGCGTATTGTAAATAAACTGAATTTACAGAAATGTATTTTGCTTTTGGCCAAAATGAACTTTTAAACAGGTCTGAGTTACTTGCTGCCCTCAAATTTTAAAGAAATACTTTAAACAAACTTCTGTCGATAAAATTGATTGTTTGTGGTAAACATTAATTTTATTTTTTTAACAGCAGAAATTCACTTTGTTACCGGTCCTACTGGTTTTGTCAGAACTATTCTCTGTTTCTCCAAACTCTGGCTGTTCATAGAGCTACCTGACCAGGTGGAATATTATTTAATCCGAGACACGTTTCCGCCTCAGAAACCTGCTTCCAGTAAAGCCAGCAGGATCCAAACTGGTGCATGCTGTCGCCTCCAGGGAATAATCCATATTTCCTCCTAATGAATTGCATTGAAAGCTGCATGTTTTCCTGCATCAACAGATCGCAATCTGACTCCAGGAAGGCATGTCTTATAAATTATGCGCTCCCTGAGCTTTTGATAATCTAATAGATGCCTGAGTGGGAGCTAATTGATGCTGCACTCAAACGACTCCGACAGAGAGACATGGTCCTGTATTGATTACTGCTCAGGGAGGACTGAACGGTGAACATCACACCTCTGTTTTCACGACCGAGCAGCTTCCTCTCCATTGTTCATTATGCATTAGTCATCTGGACTGCCTGTGGGACTCTCTCCCATCTGCTCCGGCTCCATTTCCATATGCCCCGCTCCAGCGAGAGAGGCCTACATCTGATATGTGGAGACACGCTGAAAGAGAAGCAGGGAGAGGGAGTAAACTCTCCTCCTTTTGCCTCCCTTCATCTCTCTTTCAAAAGGTAATACATACATTGATGTTTCTGGTGCGGGCACTGATGAAATGATAAAAATGGAAATTGCTGCTTTGAACAGAACATGTGGGAAGGAAGAAGTGTGCTGGAGTGGGTGGAAGGGAATTTAAAACGATGAAAACAAGCATCATTAGCAGTCTGCCCACATGGAAAATCACTTGGAATCATTTTGCACAGAAATGGATTTGAACATGTTTTGGTGGTTTGCTGCATCAACAGTAGATTAGATGTTTGTTAAAGAGCAAGTCACCCCCTACCAGAGTCTTACTCCACTCCCACTTCCTGTTTGAAAAATGCAACAAATGCTGTTGCCTAGCAGACCGAGAGGGAGGAGCTGCTAGCAAATACACACACACACACACACAGGCTCACGACGTTGTGACATCATATGGTACCAGCTAACATTCTAGGGTACCTCTTAGCCAATAGCGATGGCAGATTTAAATTCAACTGCAGTGCAGAGTTTTTACCTGACAACGGCACAACACTGACAGTTTTAGGCAGAAATTTAAAATTTTAACTAAAATGCACTAAAGTGCCAAACTATTGTCTACACATGTCTGCAGCACGATTAGACACACATTTATATAGTTTATCAGGAATAAAAAGTTGATTTAGGGGTGACTTGCTCTTTAACATTCATGGACTCACCCATTTTGACTCACGACGGGGAAGGCTGTTGTTGGTTTAGCGTCCAGGAAACAGCAGAGAACGTCTCAGCTAGTAGAGGGTAATCGTTAGCATTAGCAACTTAGGCACACATTTATGTAGGTTATCAGAAAAAATAGTTGATTTAGGGGTGACTTACTCTTTAAACACACAAAAATGAACGGCTCTACAAAAGAACCATTTTTATACATTTTAGTCATTCCCAAATAATTATTACGCACAAGTTTTTTTAAGTACCATTCTATCATGTTTTTATTGAATTGGTGTGCTGCTCAGTACTGGTTGTCTGTGGTCCTTATTGGGTTTTCTTTGTTTCTTGTTTTTTTCTGTATCTAGTGGACAAATATTTATATAAATGATCACTTTCAAGTTTTGTAACCACAGTCGAGACAAGTTTCTGTGTAGCAACATTTTTATATTTCATAATGCAATAATTCATTAAAATATCAAAAATCGAGTAAAACACCAGCAAAAAAAATTATTTACTAACTTTTTCTTGAGTGCGGTCAAAATAAATACCATAACAGTCGCCACTAAGGAGAAAAGCTCCTTAAGCCTCTAAAGTGGACTTTGTATTTTTGCATTGCAATATCGTATTCTCTTCCCATTTGTACCTGAAACGGGATTTTTATCAGAATTTTTTTAACTTTAGTTATTTTACGCAACATGTGTGAGGATATCAGAATGATGTTTTTGTATTTAGAAGAAAAACTACATCCTCCCAAATAAAACATTGTTATTTACAGGATGAGACAAAATTCAAGTCACTCCTTCCTGGAATGAGCTTTTCCAGGTGAAGGCTCGTGAAAGTATTCCTCATCCTTGTGGGACGCTTCAGGAAGTTTTGGCGGCTGATTTTGTACCTGAAAATGTCCTGCAAGCAAAACATTCGTGCAGTTCACGTAATTTTATCCCTAAATGTTTGTATTTGGTGTTTTGTGATGCATTCAAGAACTGACAGAAAACATCTCTATAGCCTGGATTTAGGAACGTTTTGCTTTGTGCTTCAATTCATATTTAGGAGGTGCTACTAACCCAAAACAACAACAGGAAATAAAAGATTCACACACAAAATAATTACATTTCACATGTCAGGAGGAAATTGGTGACGACCTCACGGTGGTGCAAGACAAGATCAGTCAGAACCTTGATGGTCTTTGCAGGGTCACAGGGTGACCTTCAGGCTTGCATCAGGATCTCAGTGTCCTCCTCAGGTTGCATGGAGCCTGGCGGATCTGCAGCTGTAGGCTAAAGGCCTGTAGGCAAGGCAGCTTTATTTATATAGCACATTTCAAACATTACATTACAATTAGCATGAAATGGCACAACAACAACAAGCGTGAGAACACAAATAAAATTATAATTTAGAGCTAGAAGGAGAAGACAGAATTAAGGTTGAGCGATTACATCAGAGATCAGTGGAGACGATGCAGCATATGAAACAATTCATTTAAAGGCTGATGAGCACATTAGGGCTTTAACCCTCTCAGGCTCAAAGTTTTGATAAAATGATGAACAACTAATTAAGTCCTTCAGGGGAACTTCTGAGTTAAAAAGTGCTCATGAAATACGTGTGTGGAGTAACCAGGTAGGCAGGTTTTATTGTTGCTAATCTGCAACGCCTGCCTCCACAGGGTTAAGCTTTGTTTTAAACAGCACGCTGTCCGGATAGCAGGTAGAGGAATTCAAGGTCTTTACTATGTCCTCAAGTGTTTTAATGCTAATCAGGCTGAAAGCTGGCATTCTGGCCAGGTTGTTGCTGTGTGGGTGTGTCTCTGGTCTGGTTGTGTTAGTTTAGATGAATGGATGGCGGATCTATTTGTGATTTTGTCAGGGAAGAAGGATGCAAACTCATCACACTTAGTCTGAGACATGAAGTCCGGGGCTAACTGTGGTAAATGGTAAATGGCCTGTATTTGATATAGCGCCATCTAGAGTCCTGGAACCCCCCAAGGCGCTTTACAACACAACCAGTCATTCACCCAACACACGCATTCACACACTGGTGGGGATGAGCTACGATGTAGCCACAGCTGCCCTGGGGCGCACTGACAGAGGCGAGGCTGCTGAGCACTGGCGCCACCGGTTCCTCCGACCACCACCAGCAGGCAAGGTGGGTTAAGTGTCTTGCCCAAGGACACAGCGACAGCGACAGACTGAGCGGGGCTCGAACCTGCAACCTTCCGATTACGGGCAAGCACTTAACTCCTGTGCCACCGTCGTCCACACTGTGCTGGGAGATTAGTTAGCCTCTCGACAGTAACAAACAGGTCGCGGGAACTGTTACTGTCGTTTCTGATGACTTTTGAGGAAAAGGCCTGTCGCGCCCTTTTATCCCTGAGTTGTAAGTACGCAGCTGCATTTTGAAGGTCTGATAGCGATCTGGTTAGTTTTCCTGAATCGGCGCTCTGCTTTTCTACATTCTCGTGTTTGGTAAGATCTAGAGAACCTCCATGGAGCTTTCTGTTTGCCAGAGATAAGTTTGAGTTTTTCAGGTGCGATGGTGTCAAGAACTTGAAGGGTTTTGGAGTTGAAGCTGGCTGAAAGTGAATCAACGCAGCTGGATGTTGTACGTGTTGACATTTTAATCTGTTCTGTAAAAGCTGAAGCAGCGTGGTCACCTATGTACATTTTGTTGCAAACAACTGTAGATGAAAGTGTAGCTGGTGAGACTGATATCTTAGAGAAAGCACAGAAATGGTCGGATAGGCCCACATCTACGACGTTAGACGCATCAACGTCTCTAGTTAGGGTTAGGTCGAGTGTGTGGCTCTGCTTGTGCGTTTGAGCATGGATATTTTGTTTAAGGTCAAATAACTCAAGCAAATCCTGTCACGGTTGGAGGTGGGTGAACACACCTAACACGCTTTCTGAGGAATTACAGATGGGCGGAACCAGAGAGCGGCCAGCTTCTTAAGGAGCAGGGAGACACACCTCAGCGATGGATGATTACTCAACCTTGGTAGTGTTACCTGAGTATCACAAGCCTGTATTCTCGAGTATGACCGGATTGTCTTCCGAGCCTCCTTCCGAGTACCCTCACGTGCCTTCTCCCTTTCCTTACAGATCCCAGCCTCCACCTACAGAACCTACCATAACTCTGGACTCACGCCCGGTCTCCCAGCTCCCCAGCCAAGCCTGACAGACCCGCTCTCTTCCGCCCTCTGCATCCTCCCGGATGTCGTGGATCTCCGGAGTTTCGCTCTGCCCCGCTCTGCCACTCACCTTACCGACCAAACATTCCTCCTTCCCGAGTCCCGAACCTCGCTCCTAAGACGGATTGGACTAAAGAGACTGGACAGAGTTTCCAGATATTCACCTCGCCTTTTTGATGGTGGTCTTTTAGTTTACCTTAGATATAATAAATTATTGTTTACTCGCTGAAACCCATGTGTTCTGAGTTGATTCTGAATGTCCTGGGTCAGACGGCTAAAACCCAACATTCAATTCAAAGATACTTTATTAATCCCAGAGGGAAATTAGAGTTTCAGTACACACAATTCAGAGATCAGACATACATGGGCAAGACACATGACAAGAATTGGTGGCTGTGGTCATTTGCAACCCTGAGTCGCGCTACCTTAATAGAGATAAGAGGGTTACATGAGGATTGGTTCAGGTGGAGGGGAAAAAAAGGCACTTCAGAGTTACCCTCCACCGGGAGGGCAGCTTTGCTCTGCAAAAAAACATCTCAGACAGATATGCAACAGACTTCAGACAACACAAAACATAAGTGTCCACTAGGTGGGGTGGTGGGTTGGGACTACCCACACTTCAGTTCCTGCAGCCACTACAAGCAGCGCATGTCACCTCAGTCTGGACAGGGGGAGGAGCATTGAGGGTCGGAGGGTTGCAGTGACCCTGGAACAATTTGGCGGCCTTCCCGCAGTCCCGCCCAGGCTGGGATAGGAGACAGAGTTGCCATGGCGACGGCACATTCCACATTTCTTCTGAGGGGGGAGTTTTCGTTGGAGCCTTGCAGGCTCAAGGGCGCCAGATTCAGATTAGAAATTGTTTTGGGGCCAGACAGAAATAATTTCCTCTCTGTCTTAGATTTCCTTGGTCCTCAACCTCTAAAAATCCCAATAATGGACATTAATCTATCCTAATCTGTGCTGATTTGTCCACTCTATCCTTGATGGCATCCATCTTTTTTGCCAGAGCCTGAATCTCGGCCCAAGTTCCAAGCTTACGATTCATTTAGACAATTTTGTGAGTCTGTGAATTCACAGCACGGTGCAAACCATCTCTGAGCTCAGGGATCAGGCCAATATTCCTCAACAGCTCGTTAATTTTCCGGTAAGCCAGGAAGCCTCCAAGGCCAATGAGCAGGAAACCTGACACCAACACCACGAATATCCACACGTCTTTAGAGTCCTCCACAGACAGCTGAGATAAACAAATCAAGTTCCACTGTTTCCAGGAGTCCATGATGTGTCCAACTGGGTCTGTCCCGGAGGGGCATCCGGGAGCCCCTTCTCCCGTTCTCATCGTTGAAAAAATTGTATCAGTCGCATTGAGTGACCAACTGACGAGATCCATTTTAGTGATTTCAGTTTCCAGTTTCCAGAAAAAATGCAGAAGCAGCCGTGCACCCAGCACACACGGACAGACAAAGGCTTTGAGGATAAGATATGGAGGAGAGGAGGAAAAAAGCGTCTGCACCCTCCAAGAGCCTGAAGAAGACCTGACAAATCAAGGAATTGTTGTGAAAATTTACTGGTGGCATTGTGAACATAAATATTAAAATCCCTGCTAATGATAAGGTGTACATAATCTATGGTGGTAACGGAAAGGAGCTCGGCAAAGTCGCCTAGGAAAGTCTGAGAGGGTCCTGGTGGTCTGTAGGTGACAAGTGCAAGTAACTTGGGTGTACCTTCAACTTCGAAGCAAAGATATTCAAAAGAGTCATAATGGCTGTTTACACATAAATGTGTCTCTGAAGATAGAAGCCACACACACACACACACACACACACACACACACACACACACACACACACACACACACATCCCTCCTATCAGGGCGAAACTCGTTCTGGGATGTGAAATTGGGGGTGGGGGTGGGGGGTATTCGATGAGAGCTGGTGCACAGGTACTATCAGATAAACACATTTCCATCAGAAAGATGGCATCAAGATTATGAGAAGACAGACGATCATTTACTAAAAATGATTTATTACTGAGAGATCCAACGTTTAAAAGAGAGCACTTTTGGTCTTGCAGAGATTGTGACAGGGATAGGAAACGTTAACAGTTGGAGCCCTGGTCCCAGCCCCGGCCCCAGTCCCGGTCCTGGCCCTGGTTCTTGTCCTGGTCCTGGTCCTGGTCCCAGTCCCGGTCCTGGTCTCAGTCCTGGCCCTGGTTCTCGTCCTGGTCCTGGTCCCAGCCCCGGCCCCAGTCACGGTCCTGGCCCTGGTTCTCGTCCTGGTCCCAGTCCCGGTCCTGGCCCTGGTTCTCGTCCTGGTCCTGGTCCCAGTCCTGGTCCTCGTCTCAGTCCTGGCCCTGGGCCTGGTCCTGGTTCTGGTCTCGGTCCTGGCCCTGGTCCGGGTCCTGGTTCTGGTCTTGGTCTTGGTCGTGGTCTTGGTCCTGGCCCTGGTCCTGACCCTGGCCCTGGTCCCAGCCTCAGCCCCAGTCCTGGTCCCGGTCTCAGTCCTGGCCCTGGTCCTCGTCCTGGCCCTGGTTCTGGTCCTGGTCCTGGCCCTGGCCCTGGTTCTGGTCCTGGCCCTGGTTCTCGTCCTGGTCCTAGTCTTGGTCCTGGCCCTGGTTCTGGTCCTGGTCCTGGTCCTGGTCCTGGTCCTGGTCCTGGTCCTGCCCCTGGTTCTGGTCCTGGTCCTGGTCCTGGCCCTGGTTCTGGTCCTGGTCCTGGTCCTGGTCCTGGTCCTGGTCCTGGTCCTGCCCCTGGTTCTGGTCCTGGTCCTGGCCCTGGCCCTGGTTCTGGTCCTGGCCCTGGTTCTCGTCCTGGTCCTAGTCTTGGTCCTGGCCCTGGTTCTGGTCCTGGTCCTGGTCCTGGTCCTGGTCCTGGTCCTGGTCCTGCCCCTGGTTCTGGTCCTGGTCCTGGTCCTGGCCCTGGTTCTGGTCTTGGTCTTGATCTTGGTCCTGTTCCTGGTCCTGCCCCTGGTCCTGGTCCTGGTCCTGGTCCTGGGTAGAGCATGCTACAGAATATCCATTAAGAAATCGAAGCAAGTCTGGTCCCACTGGCCTAATGCCAGGGTTATGTTAGCTTAGCTTGATGTAGCATCTAGCAGTAGCAGGTACAGCTGCAGTGAATGGCGGTTCTGAGAGGAGCTATGGTACATGAAGAGGTCCTGAGTGGCAGAAAAGTATGACAGACTGGTGCAGAACATGTATGAGAGGTGTGAGACAGCAATGAGGTGTGAGACAGCAATGAGGTGTGAGACAGCAATGAGGTGTGAGACAGCAATGAGGTGTGAGACAGCAATGAGGTGTGAGACAGCAATGAGGTGTGAGACAGCAATGAGGTGTGCTGCAGGAGTTACAAAGTAGCCCCTTCTTGTTTGCTTGGGATTGGAATGGGTGGAGGAAAGTGTCAGGAGTGATAAAAGGGTTTCATGAATGAAAGGAAAGATGAAGACTAGGGATGTGGTGGAAGAGGACCTGAAGTTAGGTGTGGGTAAAGGACGCAGAAGATGGGACTAAACGGAAACAGATGATTGGCTGTGGAGACACCTGAAGAGACAAGACCAAAGAGACAGAAGGAAGAACTTGATTTCCTGTTCAGCTGCCAAAAACAAATTCCCTCAGCAAATCTAGACTTTCATCTATTAGTCTGTTTATATTTTCAATTAGCATCCGTTTGGTGTTTTTCTGACTTTCAGGCTCTTGATTTTTTCTTTTTCCAGGTAAGTTTAAGTTCTGTGATCAGCTTGCCTGTTTCCACTCACAACAAATCACTGCTTGTTTTGTAGTTTTTTGTTCAGATTCTCAAGCAAAAATCTGAATTTGTTTTAGAGAGCGAACATCTACCGAAGACAAATTCCTTGTAAATGTACTTTTACATGGCCAATAAATCTGAAATCTGAATTTGATCCTTCCTTCGTTTTCTTCTACACTCTGTCACACATCTAGGCCAGCTTTTAGCATCTCCACTGCTGTTTGTGTTGTTGAGATGTTTCTTTTATTTGCAACATGATTTTTGTAATGTGTAACATACTAATCCTATACACTTATCTTTATTCAAACAACAAGTTTGACCTCTTTACATGAAAAGCTGCAGTTGTTTCACTGATTTAAGTTTTCAGACTGAACCTGAACCTCTGATCCTCTATGAGATCTTTGTCTCCAGGCGGTAATCTGAGGCTCCTGGTGAACATTTTTACTGCAAGGGTGAAATTTAAAACTGGCATTCAGCGACGACTCATCAGCAGGAAAAACAGGAGCAGTCTGCTGAGAGTGTGGCTGAAGCGTTTCATTTGTACTATCAGAGTGTGAATGGCATCAGGTTGTAAAATAAAGCAGTAAAACAAAGTGGGGCAAAGTGCAGGAAATGTGTTTACACTAGGGTGTGCATCTCTACTCGCCTCACGATTCGATCCGATTCCGATTATCTGCCTAAAGATTCGATTTGAGTCTGAAATGCATCACGATTCTTCACACAAAATTTTCATTACTTAATAAAAGCAGTAGAATAATTTTCAATTTCTTTTTGATTTCGAAATCCCTGAAAAACAACATTCATCTATTCACTATAGTGAGCAATAATGTTTAAAGTGTGCTGCCTATAATTACTTAAATAATATAAGAAATAATGTTTTCGGTAGAGCAGCTTTAAGATAGAATATTACTGAACTTAAAAATAGTAAACAAATACTGTGTTAAGTGATTCTTTCACATCCAGGATCCCAAAACCGAAATTAGCCCAGACATCCGATTTAAATGTAACGGGTACATCTTTGATTACTGGTAATGTTGGCCCCGTATCCCTGTCCGCCTTTTCTGTTTTAAATTGGCGCTAGGGCAACGCAGTACGCATGTCGTTGCAACTCTGCCCCCGGAAGTAATCGTAAAACCTCAAAACTTTATTGTCCTCGCACGTCCAGAACATAGACATAGGGAGAAAATCTCATTATGTCACGTTGCTGCTTCGATGCAGAACCATGCACGGCTGAATCGCGATGCATCTTAGAATCGATCATTTTTCCCACCTCTAGTTTACACGTGGTTCATTTGCATATTTGCTCAAATGGATTCTACTGAAGTTGATCAGAGAAATCATTCTTGAGAACATATTTGTTGTTTTGGTCCAAAATCTGCTAAATTAGAACAAAAATTAAACAAATGTCAAATAGCCTAAAATCAATTCTGACTACGCTGTTTTTGCCCCCCTTGACTTAAATGAGCTAACTGAAGCCTTTTGATGAATTTGATGCTTGAACTGAAATTTACTCAATCACACAAAGTTTGAAAGGAAACTTGGATGCTTGTATAACCAGTTGAACATTTCAACCACACATTTGTATGACATTTACATGGAAGCCATTATATTTTTTCATTAGTTTTCCGAGCCCAAAGGGCAGGGAACCCCATTGTTTCTGCACAGACTTTTCATTCTTATTCTTCTCCGCTAAATCCATATGGGCGCAAGAGCCAGAAAATGCCAGGAAAAATCTAACATGGCTGTCTGATAGAAAATCCTGACCGCTACTCAGATTCAAAAATTCATACCTAGAAAACCCTAGGTGGCGCTATTTTGAAAGTCAATACGTTTTCGTTAACTCCCAAACCATAGGTCTAACCTTCAAAAACGCTTTAATGTGCTTGATCCTTGGATGATTCTGCATAGTTTTTGTATTGGCCACGCCCATTTCTGCCTAACTAGATTTTTTGCTAAATCGCAAAAAACACGAGATCTAGTTTTAATCACCAAGTCATCGTTTTTCATCGAGTCAACCTTTAACTTTGTACATATGGTCTATTGATGAAGAGAATTCGTTGTTATGAAGAAAATTGTGGAAATGTTGAAAACTGGGCTAGTGACACAATGTCAAATTCAATGCATTAGCTAGCACATGACCTAAATTATGATATCGCCACCATTTTTCAAGATCAAATGATGAGACTCTAGAGTATTACAAAGTATGACTTGTAAGCCATTTTGTTCTGATTCGCCAATAGGGGGCGCTAAGAAGTCAAGAAGTTTGTTCCAGCTAAACGGCTTGATGGATTTCCACAAAACTTGGCACAGATGTTTATCATTGGACCCTTTAGCCGTATATTGAAAATGATTAAAAAGTGGGCGATTGCAGCTTATTTTAACTCATCGCTCAAAAGCAATAAGTGAGTCAAAGCAAAATGAATCATGTTCAATTTCCTTAGTTAAAAACATTAAGTTAATAACTAAGAACTCCCTCAGCCCAATGACACATTAATGACTACTGACTGTTGTGATCACATGCAAGAAGTGACAGTTAATATGTATTTATTAGATTTTGGTTTTGATATTTATTCATCCACACGAGCCATTTTTTATAAAGAGCAGGATTTAGACATTTTAAATGTTTTTTGGGGGGGTTCAGTGATTTTCTTGAACATTTAGACAGGTTTTGTGTTTGCTTTGATGTAAAAAAAATTTTAGCAACCAGGACTAAACGTGTCATAATGACATAATGAACCAGATCAGTAACTGCTGATGCATAAAAAGTGTCAATGTCGAGATAAGATTTAGACCATTTTCTGTTAAATATGTGTGTTTTGGTTTTCTTCTAACACCTGCGGACCTGTAAGAACTAAATTACAGCAAAGTAAAGAAAAAGCAGACATTTCTCGAACCGGAACAGACCGAGGAACAGATGGGAAATAAAACTAAAGGAAAAGACAGAAAGTCAAGAATTTTACATTAAAATCGGTCGAACCCAAAATCCTAATCAGAAAACCTTCCAAATATCTAAAAACACCAGAAAACGGCCCCAATACCAAATAATCTGAACAAAGTCAGCCAAATTAAATGTTTCCAAATGATTTAAACGGTCAAATAAAACCTTTATTAAAAAGAATAGATAAATGACAAAACAATTCAAATCTGTTAATATAAAGTTTTTCTCTCGGTAACTTTAATCAGTACTTAGTTGTCGTAGTTTGATCATCGCTCTTCTGGACTGAACTCTTTTGTCATGCTTCACGTTTTCATTTGAGTAAAACTGAAAACAGCTCGGCAGCTCGGATCAGTCAGCCATGTTTAAACGTCGACTAATTTCTTGTTGCCGTTCTTCTTGGCTCCTAAAAAACTGCTGACTCAATTCCTGTTTTCTTCTTGAGTCTGTCTCGCTGCACAGAAACTCTTGTTATGCATCGGCTCCCCGTTCTGCACTCTCTGCAAAGCTGTGTGTGTGTGTGTGTGTGTGTGTGTGTGTGTGTGCCATTTTCAGGTGGCAGATGGAAATCAGTGTTTCCTTTTTTAGAGAGGTTGCGTCCTCTCTGTCTTTTTTATTCTTTACTAAAGACACTCAGTGGTCGGATTACGATGATCCATGTGCTGCTGTGCAAAACGAGCAGGAGGGTGGGGGTGGTAAAGGATGGCTGGGAGGAGGGAGGTGGGGTATCTAAGATTGGTGCAGCAGCTGGTTGGCTGCTGGGCTGGTTTCCATGGAAACGCGTATAAAAAGAGTGCTGGCTCCGTCCCCCCAGTCCCAGCATCGACGCTCTGCACAAAAGAAAATGTTTTACAAATCACCTGCCCTCCCTCTCCCCGTCTCCATCTCCTAACTCATACCAACACATCTCAACTGTGGCTTTAAAAGAAAAAGTGGAATTTAAATCTACCCCAAAAACCAGTGAAGTTGTACCAAACCGCGGTAAAGGTGCAAGATCAAGTGGCAGTGATCAAAGCCTCTGCAGGATTAGTAGATTCAGTTCTTGCGACTCGTTTAGCACAAAGTGAGGGAAAACCTCATTGAAGGGCTTTTAATTGATGTGATTGCAGAAACACTTACAGAGGGAACTCACTGAGGAAAGGATAAGAACTCACTCTCACACACGAGATAACATCTCTGCTGACAAACACAGAGCTTTGTGAAAGGTTGTGCTGAAAGCATGAAGGTGGCGATGCAGTGTTTGGACTGCCAGTTCAAGCAAAACAGTTTAACTTTGTTCAAAGGCAAAAACGTCTGAAGAAACGTGTTATTTGTGAGGGGATCGAGTCCAACACCACCTTGTTCTTGAAAATACACTCTAGACTAATAAACTTCTGTCCAAAGACACTTGTGCTTACGAATCAAAACCAAAACAAACATTTTATTTTTCCACCCGTAAAAAAATCATCGTTTTTAGGCTAATGTCGCTAATGCTGAAATATCACCCTTTAATGAACACTTTTGGCTCGGCTAAACAGATTTTTACGATTTTTTGCTCTTTTCTAAACAATAACCTAGACTATAAAAATCTATCGTTATTGTCCTTTTGGGGGTCATGAAGTCACACGAGAGAAAACTAAACAGGCTGCACTAAATCGCTGTTTTAGACAGTAGATGTCTTTACTGAGTTGTTGCTAAATAGTTTTTTGTTGTTTTTTCTGTCTTTTGAAAATATTTGGCGCAACTAGCCCGACCCCAAAAATGGCGAAAATCACCATAGTAACCAGTGACAGCCTCATCGCTTCTTCATCATGGCTGCCCCCTGGACATTTGGGGTGTTTCTCAATGCCAAGGAACCTTGCCTTGATGTCTTGGCCCCGCCCCGGTTGCCTAGGAGATACGTCATCGGGAGCCATCAAGACGTGTTCCCATGTTCATGTTCTACCGAGGCGTGTGTTCTCCGTTTGTTAGCCGTTTAGCTAGCTGAGAGAGGATACACGGGAGGTGTCTTGTAGCCTAGCCTTGGTCAAAAATTACCCAGAATACACCGCGGTATTTTCAACAGGACGGCGGATCAGAAGCCAGCAGCTACTTCGGGGACAGTTTTCAAGTTTAAAAGTAAGTCAACTAATTTAAAATGTTTTTTTAGATCCAAAGAAGTTATCTATGGTTGGTTAGTAGCTTAGTAGTTGCAGCTTCGGTGGCTAGCGGGTAGTAACTCACTTATATATTTAATTTAATAAACATATACACAGTTTAAAAAGTAAAAGGCTCGTTATATATTTATATTGAAACTAATACGTATAAAATATAATGTTATCTCCAGTGTCACGTGACCGCCATGGAAGCTGCGGTCACGTGATGCAAGTCTGTTCCATTTAACCGTTTTCTTTGACCAAGGAAGGACCGCGTCCTCGTAAGCAAGGCGCCTGGCCTCGCAAGGCCAGGCGCCTCGACATTGAGAAACACACAGGCTTTCCCAGGGACACCAAAGATGGTATGACATCAAAAACAACATCCATGTTGCTTTTCACATGTGACTGATCAAATGAAATATGTCATTATAATTATATTGAAATATGGAGATAAGAATCATGTATTACTTGGTTCTTTTTTAACACGGGAAAAGAGTTATTTAACCTTATTTTTCTGACGTTTCGACCAACAACAACTCTTTTCCTGTGTTAAAAAAGAACTAAATGTACTTATAGAAGAAACACACAGAGTGAATGCACTGATGTTTTAGATAAGAACCATGTTTAAGTTTGATTTGGGATAAAGGATGATGGGTTGTGACATAGAAAATGTGTTTTCTTTATTGTTGTCTGAGGATAAAATGTTTTTTGGGTGTTTTTTCACAATAAAATAACATTTTATAAACCGCATGTCTCCACCCCTTTAAGCTGCCTTTGTGTTGCATTTGGAAAAATTTTCCTCAAGTTAGTTTTTCTGGTTGTTGTTATTGATTACTGTTGTTCTGCTTTTTTCATATTTCAGCTCCAGAAGACCTGAAAAAAACCCACTCAAAATATGATATTTTTTAAAGAGGAGAACACAGATTATTGATCTAAATAAAAAGGAATTTACAGTTTAGATTACAGCTGAGATTAGAAGCCATCCTATATTTGTGAATCCATGCAGAACTAAATCCTTTTGCTTCTGCTACAGTCGGTCTAGCTTTCTAGCAACACAATGCCTTTTTACTTGTGACATTTTGTAAAGAGATAAATCATTTTTAAATGACCCTAAATGTTTAGTTATCATTTCAAAAGATGGCAAGAGAACAAGTTAGACCTCCGCCACACAGAATATTTCAGTCCCCCGCCTTGCCAGTAGTCTTTATCTTTCTGCAAACCCTTGAATTTAACTCACAACACTTTGGTCTGGACCACAAGCTGCAACAGGCGGTAATGTGTCGTGTTTCACTGCAGCAAAGCTTTAGAAATGACTTTAAAATGTAACAAAATACCAAAAAAAGATTAAAACTACAAAACAAGATAGAATACACAACAGATTTTAATAATAGAGGAGAGCTGAGACTCTAAACGAAGAGTGAAGAAGAAGAAAATATCATTTCTACAGCGCCTCGCAAGATAAAAATCACGAGGCGCTTCACAACAACAAAAAATGTAAAAATGTAAAAAAGCATTTAGAAAGTGTTTAAAAATATATTAAAATGAGCAAAAATAGACAATTGAGATAAAAAAATGTAAAGAAAGAGAGAGAGTGAATAGGAAAGAGGGAAACCAGTGGATCCTGAGGAAGGTGGAATAGGTGGGGAGAGCAGAATAAAGAGAGAGAGGTGAAGAAGGTCATACAAAAGCCAGCTTGAACAAGTGAGTCTTCAGCTGCTTTTTAAAGGAGACCACTGAGTCCACTGATCTCAGGCTCAGGGGGAGAGAGGTCCAGAGTCTGGTGGCCACAGCAGCAGATGATCTGTCACCTTTGACCTTTAGCCTGGTGCTGCACAACCAGTAGGCTTTGGTCACTGGACCTCAGGGACCTGCTGGGGGTGTAGGGACTGAGAAGATCACCAATATAAGATGGTGCTTGTCCATGTAAGGCCCTAAGTGTCTGAGTGTTTTCCTCCTGCCTGTGCCTAACTCAGCCTGTGTGAACGGTAAACAGCCGTTATCATTAATTCTGTCTGTTGTCTCTGAGTAATGGACTCTGAACTGTCTCCGCATCCACAAAAATCACTGAACAGGTGTTAGAACAACTCTCAGCCTTTAAAGGATGGAAATATGACCTCGTCGACATGGTTGGTGGCACACCAACTGGCTTTTCTGCTTTAAAGTTTTAACACGGTTCCAATATAAGTAAAAGGATGAGATAAGAGGAGGAGTTTGCGTCTGTGTGGTTGGTTGATGACAGTGTTGCCTGAGCAGAAGAAGGGAGGATTTTCATTTTAATAAGAAAAAAATGATTGCTTTTTTATCGCTGGTGATTCCCAGATTGGTCCAGAAACACTCATCTAAAATGATTTGCCTGCAAGCTGTAAACGTCATTATATAAACAATGGCACCTCCTGGTGGAGAACTAAGGGTATGTGTAAAGGAGCAAATGTTGGAGGCAAAATATGAAATCTGAGAGAAAGTGTTTGTCCAGAACTGCTGAGATGGCCACGAGGCTTTGGTTTTGCAGTTTGTGTGTTTTATGGATTAGGAGAAGGCTCGCTGTTTCCAGAGACTATCACTGATCCTGTTCTGTTGTGATGATGGGATGGAGCTGGACTGGACTGACTGGGGTTTCGCCTACATCTGGTCTGCTGCGGTAAAGAAGGAGCTGGGACCAACCCTCATGAGATATGGATCATGACCTCTGGGTTTCAGCCTTATTGATGAGGAGCTGCTCCCCCTCCTCATGGAAAGAAGTCCGAGTGGTTCAGACATCAGAATGCCTCCTGGTCACCTCTTTTTGCAGGTCTGTGAGGAGACCCTGGTGTAGTAATAGAACTTAGAGGAAGGTCCTTTTAGTGTCTCTGACCTGTGAGTGCCTTGCAGTCCCTCCGGTGGCGCTAGAAAGTGTCACATGAAAAAGGATGTCTGGGATCACCTTCTGGACCTGGAATTCCAACCCTCAGCAGAGAAAAATAAATGGATGGCTTTTAGGGTAATTATTTATCCCTGTTTCATTCAAAGATCAAATATTTATATTAGTAATAAGGACAGAAGTGGTGTTCACTAAACTGCAGTAAAACACATTTTTAAAGATATTTCTTTTATGTCGCAGTGGTTAGAGCTGTTGCCTTGCAGCAAGAAGGTCTTCGGTTCACTTCCCGGCCTGGAATCTTTCTGCGTGGAGTTTGCATGTTCTCCCTGTGCATGCGTGGGTTCTCTCCGGGTACTCCGGCTTCCTCCCACAGTCCACAAACATGGCTGTTAGGTTGACTGGTCTGTCTAAATTGACCTTGTGTGTGTGTGTGTGTGAGAGAATGTTTGTCCTGTGGGTCTCTGTGTTGCCCTGCGATGGACTGGCTCTCTGTGCAGGGTGTATCCTGCCTGCCCATTGAACGCTGGAGATAGACACCAGAACCCCCCCACGGTTCAAACCGCTTACCCCCCCCCCCCCAAATAACAAAGAGTTAAAACTCATGCAAATGAATGCCTTGTTTTATCATGGTTGCTTACGTTTATTTTTATGCGAAGTTGTTTCAAATGTTACATAACCAGTGGTGAATTTATGTGCTTCACGAAATTCACACGATTTCAGTAATAAAATGTTAACTGCCATGAAGAAAAGAGCTAACTGTAATAGCAGTAAACAGTGGAAACAAAGCTGGTAAATTACATCACGTGTCTTGATTTAAAAACATTTTAAATAAACTAATTTATTCCACTATCATTATAGAATCGATACCATGCAGGCACAAAAGATTCCCACAGTCCCTGAACGCGTCAGCTCGTCTGCACGCGCCTCCCTCCCTCCGTGAAACCGTTGATTTGCTGAACAGCAGCGTTAAACTTCACCGCCGCAAACATGTCGGCTTTCTGAGGTGAGTGCGTTCCTCCCGGTTTCCTCCGGCTTTTGCGAACTTTTAAACTTTTTCATGACAGAAAAGTTTGTTAGAAAAACAGCTTCATTTGTGTTTTGCGTTGTTGACAGATGTTTTTATTAGCTTGATCTGGGCTGCCGTGGTCACAAGCTGGTGTAAAACCACACAACACCGGTATTAAAGGCACATCTGGTGGCATCAAGTGAAAAAAGTCTGTATTTAGGTGTTTGTAAGCATAAATGAGCAAAAAATACTAAAAACACATTATAATATGAGAAACACAAGTGCTAGCTTAATGTTTGTGTTTGTTAACCTGTTCAGCATCTAGGCTAAATGTGACATTTTTATTTAGAACAAAAACATTAAATTCATCTAACTTTTACATTATTTAATAGTTCTAGTGTTTTAGCTCAAACTATTCTGTGTATAACATGTTTAATCTTTATTGATACTGTAGTAGTTTAGC
>SSNQ01034113.1:47239-62714 GCA_006942095.1 Nothobranchius kuhntae | reverse complement strand
TGACAGTGTTGCCTGAGCAGAAGAAGGGAGGATTTTCATTTTAATAAGAAAAAAATGATTGCTTTTTTATCGCTGGTGATTCCCAGATTGGTCCAGAAACACTCATCTAAAATGATTTGCCTGCAAGCTGTAAACGTCATTATATAAACAATGGCACCTCCTGGTGGAGAACTAAGGGTATGTGTAAAGGAGCAAATGTTGGAGGCAAAATATGAAATCTGAGAGAAAGTGTTTGTCCAGAACTGCTGAGATGGCCACGAGGCTTTGGTTTTGCAGTTTGTGTGTTTTATGGATTAGGAGAAGGCTCGCTGTTTCCAGAGACTATCACTGATCCTGTTCTGTTGTGATGATGGGATGGAGCTGGACTGGACTGACTGGGGTAAAGAAGGAGCTGGGACCAACCCTCATGAGATATGGATCATGACCTCTGGGTTTCAGCCTTATTGATGAGGAGCTGCTCCCCCTCCTCATGGAAAGAAGTCCGAGTGGTTCAGACATCAGAATGCCTCCTGGTCACCTCTTTTTGCAGGTCTGTGAGGAGACCCTGAGGAAGGTCCTTTTAGTGTCTCTGACCTGTGAGTGCCTTGCAGTCCCTCCGGTGGCGCTAGAAAGTGTCACATGAAAAAGGATGTCTGGGATCACCTTCTGGACCTGGAATTCCAACCCTCAGCAGAGAAAAATAAATGGATGGCTTTTAGGGTAATTATTTATCCCTGTTTCGTTCAAATATCAAATATTTATATTAGTAATAAGGACAGAAGTGGTGTTCACTAAACTGCAGTAAAACACATTTTTAAAGATATTTCTTTTATGTCTCAAGCTGGGCCTGCGCAGCATCGCAGTGGTTAGAGCTGTTGCCTTGCAGCAAGAAGGTCTTGGGTTCGCTTCCCAGCCTGATCTTTCTGCATGGAGTATGCATGTTCTCCCTGTGCATGCGTGGGTTCTCTCCGGGTACTCCGGCTTCCTCCCACAGTCCACAAACATGGCTGTTAGGTTGACTGGTCTGTCTAAATTGACCTTGTGTGTGTGTGTGCGTGTGTGCGTGTGTGTGTGTGTGTGTGTGTGTGTNATATTTATCTAAGTGTTGGAAACGTTCCTCAGAGTTCCTAACAGCATCTGCTCCATCCATGATGAGAAGGTCCCGCTTCCCCACATCCCAAAGGTTCTGGACTGGACTGGTGGTGGATCTGGAGGCTGTCGTGTAGAAACCAGTTTAAAAGTATTTGAGCTTTGTGGCATGATGTTTTATATTTTTGTACTTTATAAAGCAAGTGGTGTGCAGTATGTTTAAGGAAAACCAAAGGATACATTAGTACTCGTTCCCCAGCCACTTGCATCAGCTTCTCTGATGGGATCCCAGGACATTCCCAGGCCAACCTAGAAATATAATCCCTCCAGCATGCTCTGAGTCTGTCCTGGTGCCTCCTCCTGGCGGGACCTGTTTGCAACAAGTCCGGGAAGCATCCTGGAGACATCCCAATCACACACCACCTCTGCTGGTTCCCTCCCAGCACATAGAGAAGCAGAGGCTGTACTCAGAGTCCTTTTCCACGTGTCCCAGTTACTTTATTGTTACTACTATTCTATAAGTCGACATACTGAGGAGCTAAAATATAGTTACCACTAGGGATGTAATTAGCCTGGCCTGCCAGACTCCTCCTCTGTTTAATTCTGCACAGAGAAAGGGTCTGGGAACTAACCCCACCCCCTGAGAATTCTAACCGAGCCAATCAGCGCTGAGCAGCGTACGTCACACACCACAACGCCAAGTGTGTCATGAACATGGCGATTGAAGCGGAGTTCGCTGTGGCTCTTTCCTCTGCTCTGAATGACTTGAATGTCTTTAAAACCAAAAGCGCTAAAAGCCTTTCTTCTAAAAAAAAAAAAGATGTTTGCGCCGTCGCCAGACGCCATTTTTGACTACAGGTAAAAAAGTACTGCGTCGCGCGGTACAGTCGGCATTTCCGTCTTTTTTCTGATTGGTTATTTTTGAGCTGGCTAGTGCCGCCCCTCATGTGCCTCTCTTCCTGTGAGTAACCAGACTCTTTCTGTGTGCAGAATTAAACAGAGGACGAGTCTGGCAGGCCAGGCTATGAGAAAACATCCTAGGTGTGTTCTTGCTGTGTCTTTCTAAATCCATGCTTTCGTTCTTTTTAAACACAGAAACAGTTTTGTTTACCTGTTTTGTAGCTACAAAACAGGTAAACAAAACTGTTTCTGTGTTTAAAAAGAACGAAAGCATGGATATGAGAAAACATCTATATGGCAATATATCGTGATATTTTGTCCATTATACCGATATTCAAAAGTCGTGTATCTAATTTTTGGAAGAATTTACATGGAAATGTGTATTTTCTTTCGTTTTGGTGCAATTCAAACGCCTACAGCTAGTTAGCCGCAGCGTGTAATGGGTTTTGTTTCCACCATTGAAATGTAAAGCCCTCTATTATGGTTCAAATAACTCATGTTAAACATGTTACGTATCAGTTTGGACTGTATCGCATGTATCATGTATCGCAATAGCATGATATATCGTATCGTCTTCCCTGTATTGTGATACGTATACGTACCAATACACATCCCTAGTTCCCACTGTGCAAAATAGTAAAAACTAAGATCTGTAAAGGATTTAGTGCTAAAAGAAACAATGCTCTTTTTTATTTTCTAAATAAATTTTCTTCCTTTCATTTTATTGAAAGTGTTTTTCTAATTTGTTAGATCTCTTGTCTTGTAGGCTTATGGGTCAGGTTGGTTTTAGGGTTTTTGGTGGTATTAGATTGTGTTTTCAATCGCCCAAAACACAAACAATATTATTGTCTAAAGGGCAAAAAGCGATTAGCTAATTAAACAGTAACACATTTTATGACATTTACCAAGAGAGAAAAGAAAAAACATTTGAGCAGAAATCATTTAGACAGTGTTGCAGCTGAATTTTTATTTCAAGCTAAATGTTATCATTTCATTTGAAAAGTCACCCCACAATATAACTTTTTAGCCTCGGTCTAATTAATGGATGAAGGGTAGGAGTGTGTTGTTTTGTTTGGAGGAATCACCGCTTCGGGGACTCTTTGCTACAGTTAGAGGCTTTTGATCCACCCCTGCGGACCACCAGTCGACAACAAAGATGCCTGTGATCTTTTGGCTACCTCAGACAGTTCACACTCGCTGTGCTTTGGTGGCGCCCACCACACAAGGTCCGGAGTTTGACTTTCTCATGAAAGGTTTTTGAAAGGTCTCCAGCTTTGGCACGCGGGCACTTGACCTTCTTTACATCTCAGTGTGTTTGAGGTTAGGTGGAGGTGGCATTTGGGGAGCGATGGACGGCTGGAGAACAGAATCCATCACCTCACCTGGCACCTTGATGCCTGCGCGGTCTGTGATTTAAGACGACTGGATAAAAAAGTCTGTTTATGCTTTATGGCTGTAAGGATCCAAACCTCAAATAAAAGGGTCAATAACTGAAATCTTTTCATAGGAACAGAAATAAACTTACAAAAGCTTGAATCAGAGGAAAACAGCAGCAGCAGCCAAGTTAGACCTTCTGTTTGCTGCATAATAATAATAATAATAATAATAGTTATGGGCTTGATTTGAAATGATCCCTGTGTGACCCAGATCATGCTCTTGTTGCTGATGATGGGGCAGCAGTAGCTCACAAGGTAGAGCCTAACCCTAACCCTTGCATCAGAGGGTTGTAGGATCGATCCCCGCTGCCGAAAGAGAACGCTGCGGTTGTGTCATTGGGCAGGACACTGAAACTACCTTAACTGCCAGTGGTTGTCAGAAGGACTGGTGCTTTGTCTGTCTGGGGCAGCTCATCACCACCAGGGTGTGAATGTGTGTGTGCATGGTTGAATGAATGATTGTTTTGTAAAGTGCCTTGAGGGGTTCTGGGACTCTAAAAGGAGCTATATCAAATACAGGCCATTTATCATCCATCTTCTTTTCCTGCATATCCACTCAGGCCTAGTCCACACGTANAATCCATCACCTCACCTGGCACCTTGATGCCTGCGCGGTCTGTGATTTAAGACCACTGGATAAAAAAGTCTGTTTATGCTTTATGGCTGTAAGGATCCAAACCTCAAATAAAAGGGTCAATAACTGAAATCTTTTCATAGGAACAGAAATAAACTTACAAAAGCTTGAATCAGAGGAAAACAGCAGCAGCAGCCAAGTTAGAGCTTCTGTTTGCTGCAGAATAATAATAATAATAATAATAATAATAATAATAATAATAATAATAATAATAATAATAATAATAATAGTTATGTGCTTGATTTGAAATGATCCCTGTGTGACCCAGATCATGCTCTTGTTGCTGATGATGGGGCAGCAGTAGCTCACAAGGTAGAGCCTAACCCTAACCCTTGCATCAGAGGGTTGTAGGATCGATCCCCGCTGCCGAAAGAGAACGCTGCGGTTGTGTCATTGGGCAGGACACTGAAACTACCTTAACTGCCAGTGGTTGTCAGAAGGACTGGTGCTTTGTCTGTCTGGGGCAGCTCATCACCACCAGGGTGTGAATGTGTGTGTGCATGGTTGAATGAATGATTGTTTTGTAAAGTGCCTTGAGGGGTTCTGGGACTCTAAAAGGAGCTATATCAAATACAGGCCATTTATCATCCATCTTCTTTTCCTGCATATCCACTCAGGCCTAGTCCACACGTAGCCGGGTTTTTTTTAAACGAATATCTGCCCCTCCAAAAACTTGCATCCACACCACCTCGTTTAAAAAAAAAACTCTGTCCACACGTACCCGGATAAATACGTTGTTAAGGACATGCCAGACCTGTAGGCTGCAGTACTTCCCCCGTTCTTAACCTCGTCCTTCGTCTGTGGTCTTCCGCAAGGAGCAGTAATTCCGCTTGCAAAAACAAACAAGCAAAAAGCGCTTGGACAATTGATAAAGCGAGCGCAGCTCTGAGGGCATCCATGATGCCGGCTAGTGTAAACACAGGTTGCACACGTGATGTCAGCATTTTTTTTGTCACGGAAAGTGACGTTGCGGACCTTAAAACTCCGGTTTTGTCCGTCCACACGCAGACACCCAAAACGGAGAAAGTGCAGATCTTCACTTTGGCCGGAGTTTTTAAAAAGATCCGTTTTCGTGTGAAAAAACTCCGTTTTCGTGTGGATGACAGGCCAAAACGTAGAAACTTATCTACGTTTAGGCAGATCGCCGGCTACGTGTGGACAGGGCCTCAGGGTTACTGGGGGCTGGTGCCTATCTCCAGCAATCTCTGGGCAAGCATGTGGGGTGCACCCTGGACAGGTTGCCAGTTCATCGCAGGGCAACACAGAGACACACAGGACAAACTACCAAAGCACACACACACATACACACACACATAAAGGACATTTTTAGAGAAACCAATCAACCTGACAGTCATGTTTTTGGACTGTGGGAGACAAGGGTGTGGGAACCGGGGGGGGGACAGGTGGGACATGTCCCCTCCAATATTGGACAAACGAGTATTTGGCCCCCAATAATGTGGAGATGGAAAAAAAAGGATTTTGAAATATTTGACTCGCAAGCTTTTATTTTGAAAGACACCGCAGACTTCTCACCGACACAGCCCCTCCCCTCAGGGAGTCAGACAGGCTGGCTGAGTGAAGCAGGAGTCGGAGGTGGGGCAGACACAGGTGTCAGAGATGAGATGACAGCAGCAGCTCAGCGAGTTCTTCTCATGGGCAGAAAAAGAAAGAAAGGAAATGTGAGTTGCTAATAATTTTGTCCAAGAGGATAATAGCGTATTTGGTCTAACGTTAGACTGGCTGACTATGTAAACATCTTGCTAGGCAGCATTAAACATGAACCCTTCAGGGGTACTTCTGAGTTAAAAAATTCTCATGAAATACGTATGTGGAGTAACCAGGTAGGTAGGTTTTAACCTGCAACGCCTGCCTCCAGAGGGTTAAACAACTTTACTAGTCAACAAAAAACTGCGAATTCGACAGTAACAGACAAAAACCATTTGACACGAAATAAATGAAAAAAGTTGAATCTCCACTTAAAAATGGAGTTTGTACGTGTGCTTGTTGCTTGTTTGTGACGTTCTCATCAAATTTTATTTTTAAACCTTATTCATGTCACTTGTTTCATATAAGAGACCAGATGAAGTTCAGCAGGAAACAGCTGAGGGTGAGACAGGCAGCGCCAGACCTGCTGAGGGTGAGACAGGGAGAGCCAGACCTGCTGAGGGTGAGACAGGGAGAGCCAGACCTGCTGAGGGTGAGACAGGGAGAGCCAGACCTGCTGAGGGGGAGACAGGCAGCGCCAGACCTGCTGAGGTGCTGCAGTGAAGTGAGATAAGTTTAGGTGGCTGATGAGAGGAAGATTTGAATGTGATAATAAGTGAACACAGTTACATTTATTTAATCCCCTAACAAGTAGCGCTGGGCAGTACGGCTTAAGAGTAAAATACATTTTGTACACGCTTCCTTAGAAATGTTCGAAAAGAAGTGTTAAACTCTGCATTCTGGTGCATTTAGACTGCAATTTTGGCCACTGTTTCTTTTCTTTTAGCCATCTGAAATATAACGTAGTTCCAGCTGTTGTTGTGAGTGAATTGTTATTTCATTTTTATTCTGTCAGAAGCAAACAGATTTTTCTGATTGTTGGTCAGCATTGTTGGCTAATGTAGTTTAAAATATTCTGATAAGAGTCAGATCAATTCAGACTGAATATTCACAGTTTTAGTCTTGTATTAAATCTGTTTACACATCTCTACCCTTATGTATAAGATAATATATCCCACATTTATAGTATTAAATAAAAATAAAACAGTACTGACACAAAAACAGCTTTTTTATAATAAAATGTCCACGTTGGCCGGTAATCAAACCTGGATTTGGCTAATGGGGAGCCTAAGTCTCCTCCCCTTCTGGTTGGCTCATGGGTCTCCGATCCAAAAAAAAGAATGTTTGTGAACAGGGCTATAAAAGTAATTTTCTTGTTTTTCTGGGCTTTGCCTTATGCCCCGAGTCACATCTGTCAGACTTTTCTAATCCTAGAGTTTCACCGTCTATTTTCTATCAGAAGCTAATGAAGGAGATGGGTGTAGGAGACTATTTTCATGTTCAGCCTGCATGAAAAACTCCGAGTGACCCATTAGAATCAGAAATAATAATTGAATAAAATGTTTTCAGTGAGGTTGACCTACACTCACCTAAAGGATACTTAGGAACACCTGTTCAACTTCTCCTTAATGCGATTATCTCATCAACCAATCACATGGCAGTTGCTTCTGCATTTAGGGGTGTGGTCCTGGTCAAGACCATCTCCTGAACTCCAAACTGAACGTCAGAAAGGTGATTGAAGCAAATTTGAGCGTGACATGGTTGTTGCTGCCAGACGGGCCGGTCTGAGTATTTCACCATCTGCTCAGTTACTGGGATTTTAACACACAACCATTTCTAAGGTTTACAAAGAATGGTGTAAAAAGGGAAAAACATCCGGTATGCGGAAGTCCTGTGGGCCAAAATGCCTTGTTAATGCTAGAGGAAGAGCAACTTTGACTGAAATAACCACTCGTTACAACCGAGGAATGCAGCAAAGCATTTGTGAAGCCACAACACGCACAACCATAAAGAGGATGGGCTACAACAGCAGAAGACCCCACCGGGTACCACTCATCTCCACTACAAAGAGGAAAAAGAGGCTACAAGTTGCACCAGCTCACCAAAATTGGACAGTTGAAGACTGGAAAAATGTTGCCTGGTCTGACGAGTCTGGATTTCTGTTGAGACATTCAAATGGTAAGAGTCGGAATTTGGCGTAAACAGAATGAGAACATGGATCCATCGTGCCTTGTTACCACTGTGCAGGCTGGTGGTGGTGGTGTAATGGTGTGGGGCATGTTTTCTTGGCACACTTTAGGCCCCTTAGTGCCAATTGGGCATCGTTTAAATGCCACGGGCTACCTGAGCATTGTTTCTGACCATGTCCATCCCTTCTTGACTATGCTGTCCTCACTAAAGTTTGTTGCAGGCAACGTCATTTCAGCTATACAGCTAGTTTAACAATCTTTGTTTCCCAGCACTTCATCCTCCAAAAAACAGGCCGTTTTTTGTATTCGGCAGGATTTATTGAAGAAAACAATGTATCTTTATCTTGTAAAACTGTACAAAAATAAGAATATAAAATACAAATAAGTATCCTTCAAATAACAAAATCAACCCATTACATGACACTCCCCGCCTGGCTTACTATTTGCCACCATATACAAATAATAAACAACCCTTAGTTCACTGATGAATCACTAACCTAAGGAGAAAACAACAAAACCACCTGGGAAACAGGTCTTGAGAAGACTCTTTCCGTCTGGTTACGTTACGTGTCACTTTAACTTCAACTTTTCTGACAAGGCCATCTTTGCTGGGAACAGCCTTGACAATAATCCCCATAGGCCACTGATTCCTCTTTATCTGATAATCCCTCATCAGAGCAATATCTCCTTCTTTGAGATTGGGTTTCTGCGATTGCGACTTGTGCCGACTCTGTAATGTGCTCAAGTATTCGCGGCGCCACCTAGTCCAGAAGGTATCAGCCAAGGCTTCAACTCGCTTCCACTTATTCTTGAGCAAATCCACTTTTGAGAGTTCACCCACAGCCAGAGAAGGAACACCTGTCTTCTGTGTCAGCAATATGGTAGGTGTTGGAATGAAAGGAGTCTCTGGGTCAGTGAAAACTAGTATGAACAGCCTAGCATTCACAATGGTGCTCACCTCGGCCATGAACGTGGTTAAGACTTCATGAGTGAGATTCGAATGTCCAGCCTGAAGAAGCATAGAATCCAAAATCTGTCTTGCATCTCCAATCATGCGCTCCCAAGTGCCGCCCATATGAAAGGAGTGAGGCGGGTTGAAAACCCAAGTGCATTTTTGTTGAAGAAGATAATCCTCTATGCTCTTATTGCAGGGATCCATTTTCAGCTCTTTGAATGCTCCAGTGAAATAGGTTCAACAGTCTGAACGAAGCTGTTTAGCATAGCCTCTGATAGAGAAAAATCTCCGGAGCGCATTTATGAAGCTTGAGGATGTCATCTTCTCAATAACTTCAATATGTACAGCGCGAATGGACATACATGTGAAAAGAACTGCCCATCTTTTGTCATTTGCTTGGCCACCTCTGGTATGTTGTGTCACCACTTCCCAAGGTCCAAAAACGTCAAGGCCAACAAAGGAAAATGGAGGTTCAGCTCCGAGGGAACCAACGCAGCCCCACCCTAGCAGAATATCTACTCCCATCCCTGCATTTGCACAGCTTCCAGAATATAAAAGACATCGGACATCCAGGTAAGGTTGGGGGGTGGACAAGTCCGAGGGTGCGGGTGTGGACCCCATTTCCGCATTCCTGTGGCAGCCTGCCCCCCCATTTTATTTGCACATTAAACACTTCCACCAACGACATTCCACGCAAACACACTTAGGGCCTTGGGAGTAAGCACATACAATGGCATTTGGCAAGGAAATCTTTCAGCCTCATCCCAGGTGCTGGTGCCCACTTTCAATTTTAATCTGCACTTAGACATAGAAGGCTGTGGGGGGAAGAGGGGTGGTGTGGTGGCATCAGCTGGCATAGGCCAGACGATGCCTGCACTACCTGCTCACCACAGCCACGAATAAACCGCATCAACACGCACCAACACTGTATTGGAGCAGGCAGAGGGTGACTAGGGGTCTTAGGTCATGCTTTTTAGTCCTAGTGTGTCCAGTGGGCCATGTTCTGCTGACCTTGGTCCACTAGCCCTTTTCTTGAAACCTGTAGCGACCAGTCTGGGAGTCCAGCTTGACAGTGACCTGCTTCTGGAAAAGCAAATCAGTGCCGTCACCAAAGCCAGTTTTTATCAGTTAAGGAGGATCGCCAAGGTTAAGCGTCTGCTCTCAAGTCATGACTTTGAGACGGTGATTCACGCGTTTATTACATCACGTCTAGACTATTGCAACGCACTGTACCCTGGTCTTCCTCAGTCTCACCTCTCCCGTCTTCAAATGGTGCAAAATGCAGCAGCACGCCTATTGACGGGTTCAAGAAAGAGGGAGCACATCACCCCAATTGTAGCTTCGCTGCACTGGCTGCCTGTGGATTTTAGGGTCCAGTACAAGGTTCTTTTATTGGCTTTTAAAGCTGTGCATGGCCTTGCTCCGCAGTATCTGTGTGAACTTTCAGTTACTCACTCCCCGTCTCGGTCACTGAGGTCAGCCGACCAGTTTCTCCTGGAGGTGCCGAGAACGAAGAGAAAGCTCAGGGGTGATAGAGCTTTCTCAGTAGCAGCTCCAAGGTTGTGGAATGCTCTCCCAATCCAGATTAGGATGGTTTCGTCACTGTCAGGTTTTCAATCGCTTTTAAAGACTCATCTGTTCTCAGTTTCTTTTCATTCAGTTTGAGAATGCATCTGTTTTTAGTGGCTTTTATGTCAGTTAGATATGTTTGTGGTATCATGTTTTTACCTTGTGATGAACTTTTATCTTGTGTTTAGAATTTTTAAGGAACTTCTGTTCGTTTTTGTCTTGTTAAGCACTTTGGTCAGCTTTTATGCTGTTATAAAGTGCTATATAAATAAAGTTGACTTGACTTGACTTAGCACACCTCTGTTGACGCTTGGCTTCCCGGGGCTGGAGGCTAGGAGGGGGATCTGGCCATCTGGCTGGGGTCTGGGTGGTGGGCCGCTTTGCTCTGCGTTGGGTGGGGGAGCCTGCTCATCAGCACCCCAGCAGAAAGGGTCAAACTCTGGTAACCGGTGATGGTTGTACTCTTTGTGCAGCAGTACCGGGACCAGAGTGAATAGGGTGTCTATGGGGAATATGAGTTGTGTCTAGCGCAGTGTTAATTTTGTTGACAAAATATTTTCATCTTTTTTTCATCACGAAAATATATTTACAGACGAAAATGAAACAAAAATTCAAAATAAAAGCTTGGAAAAAGACGAAGATGATAATTAAATTGATTGAAACTTTTAGTCAACGAATGAAAGACGAGACGAAAATCCACGATGACGCTCCTCTACATGGCGCTCTATGGTGCGGTGCAACTATTGTGTTGTTGTGAGACGCGAACGTAGTAGAAGACAAGGGGTGTGGCGTGCCATGAACGTGCTGGAGGTGAGAGAAGACAGACCCCGAATAGTATAAAGGGGCAGGTATGCGCGGCGGCATGCTAAACATAGCTCACTGAATATATCGACGGCATAAGAAGAAGGAGTAGAGGAAAATGTTAACTGCTGGGCGACAAGGAAGAGAAGATGTGTGGAGTCATTTTTCTTATGATAACATTGCCACCAAAACTACATGCCGAGAGTGTGGACTGTCGTTCCGAGGAAAGAACACAACGAATCTGAAGAGGCATCTACAGAATGGCCACTTCGCCATTTTCTCTGAGGTAAATCCACTTAAATGTACACGTGACGACCCGAAAAGTAATATACAGGCAAATAAAACTGTATCAACTCTGTCATGTTGTGATAAAAATTCGGAAGTACCGTATTTTCATGACTATAACGTGTGTTATTAGGGAAATAGCGGGCGAGCAGTGTTGATGCATGATTGCGCATGCGCCGTGAGCGGTTCTGGTACTTTTTGGGTCGCAGCCGCTCACTGTACATGCACTCTAAACCAGGACTAGACCAGTAAAGTGAAGCATGCTGTTGGCTGTTTATAATTTTCACAATGTCTGGTTTGCACTGATATGATCCGAGCCCGCACAGATGTTTTACAGGTTCGTTTTATTACGATATATATATATATATATATATATATATATATATATATATATATATATATATATATATATATATAATGTATGAAATCTCAAAAAGCAACAGGTGAATCATTTTTAGAAAGTCAATGTTTTAATTGTGTATTTTTATTTTTTTGCAGTTGCAGAAAACCATTGCTGATGGTGGCCAACCAGCTACCAAAAAGGCAAAAATATCCAAGCAGAACATTGAGGATAAGAAGTTTACTTTGCCAAAGAAAACCAAGATAAGTAATCTATTTGAAAAACACTATGAAAACAAAAAAGCTACATTTAAGAAAAGACCGTCTAGTGCCAGAAAAGTATGTATTGGGACTGATCTGTGGACTAAAAAGGGACTGACAGCATCATTCCTTGGCATAAGTTGCTGCTTTTTCTGTGTTGAACAACAAAAACCAGAACACTTACTGCTAGCTCTTGAACAACTTGACCATCCACACACTGCCCAGTCCATTAAGGCTTGTGTGGAAAAGTGCATGCAAGAATGGGGGATCCTAAATGAGAAAGTTCTCACCGTAATAACAGACAATGGTAGCAATACGGTGGCAGCATTCAAACATAGTGCTCCAGAAGATGAAGATTCCAGCTCCGATGATCCAGATGCATCCTAAGTGAAAGTGATTCCAAGGTGACAGAAAACCTGCAGTGTCAGGACATGGGCATGGACAGGATGCCATGTGTCGTCCATACGCTGCAGCTTGTTGTCCACATGATAAACAAGGAGGAAAGCATCAACAGAGTCTTGAACAAAGTCCGATCAATCGTGAAACTTTTTCGCAAGTCATCAGTCGCAACACAGAAGATTTTGGATGAGTGCGGCCTAACTGTTGTGAATGACTGTCCCACACGCTGGTCAAGTACTTGTGAAATGGTTGTATGTCTCCTCAAAGTTAAAGAATCTGTTTGTGAAGTAGCAAACGAGATGGGATGGGACTGCTTGCTCTCGAGTGAGTGGCAGAAGCTGAAGTCAATGCAAGAACTTTTGCAGCCTTTTGCTGAGCACACAGAAACTCTGCAGAGTGACACAATGTCTATGTTATTAATACTCCCTGCTCCCTTTGATTTACTCAGCCATCTGGCAGATGTGGAACAAAACACAAGTCGAGATGTTGCTGCTCTAGCACGTAAAATGGAAGGGAATGTGAACCAGCGTTTTGCCTGGGTACTTGATCCCTCAGATGACGTTTTCCCCACTTGTAGCAGCTGCTTGCTTTCTCAATCCTACTGTGGGAAACGCAACCGAGCAAAGGTCACACTAGCATGAAGTGCTTTTCTCAAAATGAATCGCACCAAATAAATATTCACACTGTTTGGTTGAGCCTGTGTTGTAACAAGTGAATATCTACAGACTCAGGGTTAACATGTTTAAATTTGCTGTTCTTGTAAATTCTTGTTGTGCAGTTGCTAAAAAGAGCACCTTTGTAATTTCCAGAGTGGTTTTTGTTTTTTTATTNAACCAGCTACCAAAAAGGCAAAAATATCCAAGCAGAACATTGAGGACGCATTTACAAGTACTACAAAGTACAAGAGTGATGCCAAAGAACAACAAATTAAAGAAGAGGCTATCGCTACATGGATTGGATGTACAGGATTGCCGGTCACAACAGTAGAAGATGAGGATTTTATTCTGATGATGGAAAGTTTGGATAAGAAGTTTACTTTGCCAAAGAAAACCAAGATAAGTAATCTAATTGAAAAACACTATGAAAACAAAAAAGCTACATTTAAGAAAAGACCGTCTAGTGCCAGAAAAGTATGTATTGGGACTGATCTGTGGACTAAAAAGGGACTGACAGCATCATTCCTTGGCATAAGTTGCTGCTTTTTCTGTGTTGAACAACAAAAACCAGAACACTTACTGCTAGCTCTTGAACAACTTGACCTTGTGTGGAAAAGTGCATGCAAGAATGGGGGATCCTAAATGAGAAAGTTCTCACCGTAATAACAGACAATGGTAGCAATATGGTGGCAGCATTCAAACATAGTGCTCCAGAAGATGAAGATTCCAGCTCCGATGATCCAGATGCATCCATCCTAAGTGAAAGTGATTCCAAGGTGACAGAAAACCTGCAGTGTCAGGATATGGGCATGGACAGGATGCCATGTGTCGTCCATACGCTGCAGCTTGTTGTCCACATGATAAACAAGGAGGAAAGCATCAACAGAGTCTTGAACAAAGTCAGATCAATCGTGAAACTTTTTCGCAAGTCATCAGTCGCAACACAGAAGATTTTGGATGAGTGCGGCCTAACTGTTGTGAATGACTGCCCCACACGCTGGTCAAGTACTTATGAAATGGTTGTACGTCTCCTCAAAGTTAAAGAATCTGTTTGTGAAGTAGCAAACGAGATGGGATGGGACTGCTTGCTCTCGAGTGAGTGGCAGAAGCTGAAGTCAATGCAAGAACTTTTGCAGCCTTTTGCTGAGCACACACAAACTCTGCAGAGTGACACAATGTCTATGTCATTAATACTCCCTGCTCCCTTTGATTTACTCAGCCATCTGGCAGATGTGGAACAAAACACAAGTCGAGATGTTGCTGCTCTAGCACGTAAAATGGAAGGGAATGTGAACCAGCGTTTTGCCTGGGTACTTGATCCCTCAGATGACGTTTTCCCCACTTGTAGCAGCTGCTTGCTTTCTCAACCCTACTGTGGGAAACGCAACCGAGCAAAGGTCACACTAGCATGAAGTGCTTTTCTCAAAATGAATCGCACCAAATAAATATTCACACTGTTTGGTTGAGCCTGTGTTGTAACAAGTGAATATCTACAGACTCAGGGTTAACATGTTTAAATTTGCTGTTCTTGTAAATTCTTATTGTGCAGTTGCTAAAAAGAGCACCTTTGTAATTTCCAGAGTGGTTTTTGTTTTTTTATTAAACACCTAAGTGTTAAACATGTGAAGTGTTTTTTTATTCAAATATTCTATGTTCTTAGCTGTGTGTACTATATCTGATCAGTGGTGGTTAAGAGTTTGGACCCTGTGTATTAAATTACACTCGTTTTTCCGTGCTCTATACAAAAGTAGGAAATTACTTCATTAGAAAAAATATATGCATTTTGTTGACTAAAATTGCTTATTTTTATCGACTAAAATTACTTGTTATTTTCATTGACTAGAATGGGACTAAAACTAAAATAAATCTAATGACTAAAATTGGACTAAGACTAAAATTAATTTTTAGCCAAAAGACTAAGACTAAAATAAAATTAAAATTTCCTGTCAAAATTAACACTGGTCTGGCGTGCATTTTTGTAAGTCTTAAGTTGTATGTGTGAGCATGAGGGAGGGAGTGTGTGACTGTGTCTGTGTATGACTGTATATGTCAGGTGGGGCCTTTGACTCCTCCCCTCTCCTGGGACTTCTTTTGCTGCTATCAATCAATCAATCAATCAGTCAATCAATCAATACTTTATTAATCCCAGAGGGAAATTAGAGTTTCAGTACACACAATTCAGAGATCAGACATACATGGGCAAGACACATGACAAGAATTGGTGACTGTGATCATTCGCAACCCGAGCTGCGCTACCTTAATAGAGATAAGAGGGTTACATGAGGATTGGTTCAGGTGGAGGGAAAAAAAGGCACATCACAGTTACCTTCCCACCAGGAGGGCAGCTTTGCGCTGCAAAAAACACCTCAACAAATATGCAACAGACTTCAGACAACACAACATAACATGACACTCCAATAGGAAGGCAGGGGTGGGGG